>VZQC01012192.1:1287223-1427722 GCA_009823505.1 Rhizomys pruinosus
GTGCCTTTAATACCGGCTGGGAGGATAACTCCGCCCCCACAGCCACTAGATCTAATCAAGCCAAAGACCACACCTTTAATCCCAGCTGGGAGGATAACTCCAACCTCACAGCCGCAAAGGCCAATCAAACCAAAGACAGCAGGACCAAAGGATCAACAATCAGCTCGCCGAGGTACCCATTTCCTACCTGTCTCTCCCTCTTCCTGCCGCTGGGCTCAGGAGATCTCAAAATGTCCTGTTATTTTCTTAAAGGCTATTGTGGTTCCCATTCATAAATAATTGTGTTACACTTCCCACAAGGAGGTCATTTATTCTACATTCTTCCATTCATATACTCAAAACTTTTGGTGACCACCTGGCATGTCAGAAGCAGTTGTGGTCTAGGAACAAGTATAAGGGCGAACAAGACAGGTCCTCTGCCCTTGGGAGAGTGCAGCCTCGTGAAGGAGAGCAGATAGTAGACCTGCTAAGTTAGCACCGAGTACAGAGGGATATGGTAGAGGCAGCACAGGAGGGACACTGAAGTGCTGAGCCTGAATTCCTAGGTGAGTTATGAACACCAAGCATTTACAAGGTTTCAAGGGATCCAAACACTGGTCCTCACGCTTGCACAGCAAGAACTTTAACTGCAGAGCCATCCTGCTAGTCCCCCTTTTCTTTTTTGAGACAAGGTCTCTCTAAGTAGCTCAGGCTGCCCTGAAACATGCAATGTCCTTCCTGTGCCTTCCAAGCAAGCTGGAATTACAGGTATGTGAAATCACACCAGCCTTCTTTCAGTTTCTTCCTTGTATTTCATGGATGGATAGGCTAGCTCTTCTTGGTGTGAATATTTCATCTGCGTAGATATATCAGAATTCATTTACTCACTTACTTGGCTGCTTTCTTGTTTCAGCAATTGTGGAGAAAGTGTCTACAAACATCCCTGAGCAGATTTGTATGTGGGCAGAAGTTTTCAATTTCTTTGGGGAAATACCAACAAGTATAATCGCTGAACTGTCTGGGAAGCATATATTTATTTTTTACAAGGAACTTACAACTATCTTCCAGACAGGCTGTGCCACTATGCATTCCTACCAAGAATGCATGAGAGCTCCTCGCCTGCATTTGGTGATGCCAGTGTCCTGGATTTTGGTCACTCGTGGGTGTGATGTACTATCTCATTGCTGTTTTAGTTTACCTTTCTCTAATGATCAACCAACATATATCATCTTTGCACGTGTTTGCCTACCACCTGTATACCTTCCCTAGTGAGGTATCTGATAATTTCTTTGTTCCATTTTAATAAGATTTAGAGTACTGGGGCTTGAACCCAGGGCACATACTACACAAGCACTCTACCACTGAGCTATCTCCCCAGCCCAGTTTAAAATTGGGTTCTTGATTCTCTTACTGTTGAGTCTGAAGAGTTTCTGTACATTTTGAATAGCAATATTTCACCCAATATGCCACTTGCAAATATTTGCTCCTCATTTGTGGCTTTTCATTCTCTCCGCAGTTACTCATAGAGTACATTTTTATTACTGTTTTGTTTTCTGGACAGGGTCTATGTAGCCGAGGCTAGCCGTGACTTTATGTAGCCGAGGCTGGCCGTGACTTTATGTAGCCGAGGCTGGCCGTGACTTTCTGATTCTCCTGCCTCCACCTCCTGTGTTGAGATTACATATGTAAGCCAACATGCCTAGAAGGTGTATGTGCATATATGTGTTCATGTGTATGTGCTTCTGCAGATGTGTGTGCATGTGGAGACCAGAGGTCAACATCAGGTGTCTTCCTCATTTGCTCTGCACCTTATTTTTTTTTTGAGACAGGGTCTCTCACTGGCCCAGGAGCTCACCTACAGGGTGAGGACTAGCCAGTGAGCACCAGGGACCCTCCCATTTCTGTCTCCCCGGTACTGGGGTTACAGACATGTGCCACCATGCCTGGTTTTTCACTTGTGTGTTGAGATCCAGACGTAGGGCCTCATGCTCCTGCTCCAAGTGCTTTACTGAATGACTCATTTCCAGCCCCCAGAGCTTTGTTTTCCATGGCATCTATTTTCTTCCATGGACTGCACTTTTGGTGTCGCGTCGGAAGTTATCACCCAACCCAAGGCCATCTTGGTTTCTTCCATGTTTCATTTTCTACAAGCCTTACCCTTTTCATTTCGCTCTCCCTCACAAGGCCACGTGGGGCTGGAGGTTGGGTCCTGTTCCAGTAGGAGCCCCTGGGGACTCCAGCTGTGCTGGCTTCTAACCCTGGCCATGCACGCAGCCCTGGGCCTGAGGAGCTCTACATGCATGGGAAAGCCAGGACTCAAGTGCTTTGTACACAGTCCTCATACATGGGAAGATCTTCTGCAAAGTCCCCTAACTCTGAGGGAAGAGGGAGCCTGGAGCCAGCCCTCCTGGGAGAGTGAGCAAGCCTTTGTCCCACCATCCCTCATGGAGTCCTGGTTTGATCACAGAGCGTTAGTGACCTTGTGTACTTAAACTGTAACTTTGGGCTTTGGCCTGAAGCCCCTGGCTGTCAGTTTTATAAGCTTCTATTTGCAACTTCACATTAGGCTCATTAAAAAGCTGCTCCCCGAAGGGCTATAAATACACATGGATGAGCGGACAGTGAGCTTGCAAGGCTGCGCGTGATCTGCCCACCAACACTGCAGAGGACTGAGGAGGACCTAATGGAAACAGTGAATCAGCACCTCCTGGCTGGAGCAAGCTGGCAACCGGCCAGAGCAAAGGCGGCCTGTAAGCCCTTCCCACAGCTCCCTGTGTCTTCCCTGCCGTTGAGTGTGACAACCTATGGAGGCAATACTGCCCTACACGTGTTGTACAGGGTGTTCAAGCAAAAGAGCCGCATCTTCATCAGACCAGCAGTGCTTGCTTGCAAGTAGCATCATGGTTGATGGGGCCTGTGGAGTGACAATGTTCCCTCAGAGAAGGAGGGTTGGGGAGGACCCCTGGACTCTCACTGGAGTGTCCAGCCACTCCTCCCAGCCATTTGTATGCAATTCTGCTATAAGTGCACATGTCTTCTAGAAGGGCTAGAGTATATAGGCTGCGGAAGGCTAAGGGAGGGGACTCCATCTATACATCTCTGGGGAAACCACCTTCTGTGCTAGGGGGAGACTTTCCAAGGAAGCTGCTTGGGGGTTACCCACATTCCTTCCCATAACTCCTCATTCATGTTCTTTAAGTAAGCCCAATAAACTCAGTGTTTTCTCAGGGTGAACTACAGGGGAATTGTATTCTTGTTTGACCTTATAAGGAGGAGGTAGATGTTTATTTTTGTTTACATTTACTCAGAGAAGGAATTCTCACAATGTAAATCTTTTCTTTCTACTCCTCAGCCTGTCACTTCTTGATGTGAGAGGCTTCAGTTCCATCACTTGCACCAGAATCATCACCATAGCAAAAGAGCTGCCACTGACACACTTTGAGCTAGGGGTGTTTCCTGCACCTGGGTGACCTTCTGCAGCCCCTGCACATGAGGAGCCCCACCTTGCAGGTGGCGTCTCCAGTTCCCAGGATCTACCCCATTATCCAAATCATTGACTAGGCAGCATATCCCTGGTGTCACAGAGGTCTAAGTGCAATGCTGCCCTGCACATCTTACTGTGCACACTGCAGCTTACCACATGTGGCAGAGTAAGAAAGAATCAAGATCTTTTTACCTCCTTGACCAAGGTCCAGGAGAAAATTTCTCTGTCCCAGAGCTTGCCTGACAAACATACAAATAATACAAATAACACCCCCACCAAAATAACAAAATCAACCTGGACAGCTTATGCATCCAGGAGTGGAAGGAACCACAGAAACCACCAGCCTCTAATCCTGTCTGACCTGTCTGTGTCACTGGGAGTCAATTATACTCCATATGAACATTATCTCATACCTGCCTTGATATGCGTCTTCCCTGTAATTCCCTGCATAGCCACGTGAGGAGAGCTCACCTGAAACTCAGAGCTTGAGCAAGTTCTCTTTATTTACGCTCCCGTGTTTGCCACCCTTCCTTTTGGCCCAGCGGCTCCTCTTCCCAGAGTTCCCCTACAACAGTGTAGTACTCATGGGTTAGGCAGCCCCAGACTCTATTTACAGGGCGGCCTGAGCAAGTAATGTCTTCTGTGAGCCTCAGTTTACTGTGAAACAGGGGTGATAACCATTGTCAGAGAGTGAGGACTGACCAAGACAACACACCAGTATGCTCAGCACAGTCTCTTGTAAGTGGGCACATGGTGGATGGAGGGTAGCATCATGGTGGGCTCTTGCCATCTCTAATCATTGTGTCACTCTACCCATGGTTCTGTGATCATTACCACCATCACCCTCACCATCACCATCACCATTTCTGGCTTAGGAAGGACAAAAACTATTTTTATCTTACATCTTCTTTCTCGCTCCACGCCTGCAGTTAAAACAGCTTTAGGGACACAGCAGTGTTTATTAAGTCTGAAAATCAGTGTTCAGAGTGTGGATTTATTTTAGCCTTCACCCTTAGTGAGGTCAAAATACTTTGCTGGGTGTGGTGGTGCATATCTGTAATCCCAGCACTTGGGAGGCATAAGGATCAGGGGGTCGAGGCCAGTTTTGTCCACATAGTGATTTTGAGGCCAGCCAAAGCTACATAAGATCCTGTCTCAAACAAACAGACATACATAAACAAACAAACAGCCTCCAAACAACAAAGAAACAAAAACAGGGCAGGCAAGATGGCTCAGCAGGTAAAGAAAGATGCTTGCTGGCAAGCTTGACATCCCGAGTTTCATCCCTAGGACCTACCTAGTGGAAGGAGAGACCTGACTCTTGCAAGTTTTCCTCTGACCCCCACATGTGTGTCATGATACACATAAACATACACACACACACACACACACACACACACACACACACATACCTTAAAGGCACATGCATAAATAGATGAAAAAGAGAATAAAGCAATTGAAATACTCTCAATAGTAAAGCAAATCAAAATAAGGGCCTTGAGTTTCGGTGGCGTTCTAGGGTTAGGGGAGGCTCCGGCTTCTTGCAGTGGCATGGCTGTTGTGGAGGTGGCTGACAGGGAGGCAGAGCCTGGAGGACAGAGTGCTGTGTGATCCAGCAAGGAAGGGAAAGAGAGAGGCTTGGCAGTGTGGTCTCGAGCTCTGGTACTGAGCCAAAGGTGGCCCTGGAGACCAGAGCACTGAAGTGTCTGCAAGACCCGCCACTGTTATGGCTGCTGGGGCTGGCTGTATACAACAACTCTGTCTCCACACAGGGTTTACAGACTGCAGGGCCCACCCTCACTCTTTTATGCTTTTGCCTTAAAAAGAAATAGGGAGAAGGACAGGGAAGAAGGACTCTGCTTAAAAAAATTAACACCTGTACTGCCTGGTTACATTTCCACAGCATCATGTTTTAGCATCTACCTTGTCTGTTTGACTTGTCCTGTTTCAAATAAATATTGGAACGGGCAGGCAAGATGGGTCATTCCCAGCCTTCCACTCCAATTCCAGACGCCATCCTCTTTCAGAGATGCCCTATGTGGAAAGAAAGCAAAACCAAGCACCCTCAGGCAAATGACAGTGTTGCTTCCTTAGGGATCTGCTCATAGAGGAGGAGGACAGGACATGAATCCTGGAGTCAGGGATAACCTGCTGCAACCACCCTGTGATATAATGGAAATCTCATTTTAACACAGGACAATCTACATGCTAAGGAGTGGAGCAACCTGCTGGAGTTAAATCAGCTTGTGAGCAGAGGTTTTCATTCTTTTACATCATTACAGAGAAACTGGGCCTGGCATTTAGGGGTCCCAGTCGGATGGTAAACAAAACAAAATGAAACAAAAAAATAAAACTGAAACATAAATTAGATGATAAAACTTACTTAAAAATCTATTAAAATATTTTATTATTTTTATTTTATGTGTATGAATGTATTGCCTGCATGTATATAAGTGTACCCATGTCATGCAATGCCCAGAGAGGACAGAAGAGGGCATCAGACCCCTAGAACTGGAGTTACAAATGGTTGTTAGCTGCCCTGTGGATGCCTATAATAACCACTGAGCTATTTCTCCAGCCCCTTATTTATTATTTTTTTATGTGAATGAGTGTATGGATTGCATGTGCATAAGTGCACCCATGTTGTGCAATACCTGAGGAAGTCCGAAGAGGGCATTCGATTCCCTGGAACTGGAGTTACAGATGGCTGTAAGATACCATGTACGTGCTGGGGATGGAACCCAGGTCCTCTGCAAGAGCAGCTCTTAACTGCTGAGCCATCTCTTTACCCCTAAAACTCACTCTTTCAAAAGGAACAGTTCAGTGGCCCTTTAATGTAGCCAGAGTTGTAAAATCATAAGCACTAGCCTCAGAACACGTTTGTAATCCCTAAAGAAACTTCTACCCTATTCATAGTCACACTCCATTTTCTATCTTATCAGCCCTAGAAATCACAAATCTAGCTTTTTTTCATCATAGATTTGCTTGTTTTAGACATTTCACATATATGGGATCACCTGATATGTGGCATTTTTGTGTCTGGCTTTAGTTTTTCTGTGGGGAGGGGTCTCATTCTTCAGTCCAAGCTGGCTTCCAACTCATGATTGTCCTGCCTCAACCTTCTGAGTGCTGGGCTTATTATAGATGTTTACTACCATGCCTGACTAGTGTTGTTTGTTTCACTTGTTATACCAAAATGATATATATATATATATATATATATATATATGCCATTAAGTATCTCTTCCCGTGCTTCCACGTGTCTCAGATGTTAAAATTCTTCTCTTTACGGTTCTTCCTCCACTTTTCTGAAACTCACCCCCCACCCCCTGAGGTCAGCGGTGGCTTGCTGGCTAGATAACCTCTGCCTACCAGGTAGGGGATAAAGAGGGCAGATATATGCCCACCATGTCGATGCACACGCTCTACCTTTACATCCCTGACATGATTGCTTCTGAGAGAGCAGAGCGGGTAGCTAGGCGAAGCTGAGCCTGTAGTCCACTCCCGCACTGACACGTACATCATCCAACAGGGACACTTTTCATTTCAAAGCTAACAATGAGGAGGTCACAAACAATGCTAAGGAGTACACAGCTCAGTGAAGAACTTGAGAACCATACTGAGATTTGAACAGTGGGTTAGTCACCCACTGAGTAGAATAGAGCTTCAAATATCCAAGGATTCATGCAGGGTACTGTGAGAACCACACATTGCCTGGGATACAGGGTGGGGAAACGGCCATTCAGCATCCCAAAGTGATGACTGTCCTTCCCTGATGCATCCATTGATTGCTTTGTTATAAAAATTGATTTAACAATTGACATACAGAACTTCTTCCCCTTTAAAAAATATTTATTTAATTTGTATGTTTATGTGCCTGAGTTTGTGTATGTGTACCTTGTGTAAGCCAGTACCCCTGTAGGCAACATGAGGTCAGATCCCCCAAACTGCAGTTACAGGTAGTTGTGAGACATCCATTGTGGGTGCTGGGAAGCAAGCTTGGGTCCTCTGCAAGAGCAGCAGGCACTCCTAACTACTGAGCCATCTCTGTAGCCCCACAGAGAGTGTCTTCCTCTCTTTCTTATTTTCATCACAAACCTTACTACAGATTTGACAACTCTTTCCCTAGGTTGCAGTCTTCTGTGGCTCAGTAAGGGATTTTCCCTGCCCCTGGCTCCTCCCTCGCAGAGGTGGGGGCAGAGGTAGGAGTATTTCCCAGTCTCCCCAAGGAGGCAAGCACTCAAAGGGGATCGTGAGTCACTCAGAAGAGCTTCCGGTGAGATCACGCTGAGAAGCTATTTGTAGACACCTTGGCAGGGCCAGCTGACCGCTGACTCAGTGAGGCAGAGGGAGGGAAGGGGCTGACTTCTCAAGCGGAGAACCTGGTACAGTGGATGCCGCGAATTGACAGGGTCCCCTCCCTGCCTTCTGAGAGCAGAGACTATAACCAGAACCTCAGAGTCTCAGTAAATTACCCAGGACTTCCCCATCCAGGCTCCTAGGTTACTTTCACTGACAACAAGACTAAGCACCACACCCGCCTGTGGCTGGGCAAGGACGGTGTCAGGGCTGACTACACCCTTTTAGGAGGGATGCACCCCCCATGTCCTGCAGCCCCCAGGCCTTCTGGGAACTTCGCAAATGCCAGCTCAAGGTCTGCCTCTCATAGTGCTTGAGCACAGTGCTCCACACAGGATCTTTTCCTAAGGAGTATGCAAGGATAGGTGTCAGGCAGTGGTGAGCCTCAGGGATGTTGGGGTGACTAACTCCCCATGAGACCGTCCCCCAGCCTGACAAGGCAATGCTTCCTGCTCCTGCTAGCCTCAGAGATTCTGGGAATGCTGGCTCAGCAAATTTAGTTCTACAGAGGCACTGGCAGAGATATTGCTGAATTCATTTGCTTATAATTTCAATATCTGCTCCCTCCCCTATACTCAGAGCGCAAGTGCCTTATGGCAGGAACTACCTACCTGAACAGAGGCTCAATAAATATCTTCTAGAAATAGCTAGAATGGCATCAGCCAGCTGCTGACTGACAACCACCCAGAATATGTTATTTAATCTCTGGAACTGTTTCTTCATCTGTAAAATGGGGATTGCTATGTCGAAATCATATAAAACCCTAACCCTGATGCTCGCAGCAGAGCAAGAGTTCAATAAACCAGTAAATAGTAACCTACCACATCCCAAGGATTTAATGAATTAGCTTTTGTTGAAGGAGCCCCACAGAAGGGGAAGGGAGAGGGGCAGATCAAAAGAAACCCATGTTCTTAAGAGGATTTGTCTATCAGAGCCATGTTCCTAAGAGGATTTGTCTATCTAGGATTGGGAGGGGACTCCTCTGCTCCTCAGCCATAGGCAGGGGTCCTGCTGATGCACTCCTAAAAGCAGCTACCAGCAATCCATCACTAATTGTCACTTGGCAGTGCTTTTCTTGACTGAGGGTGATGAATCCCAGCCACAGGCACTAATTAGCCACAGGAGTCAGCCTTAGCTGAATGAACGCTGTGGCTGTGCCTCAGGTAAGGAGACTGTGAAGGCTCAGAGTCTGCCCTTCCTCGAAACGCTCCTTCTAGGTAGCAGAGCCCTAAACCAGAAGGCTGCAGGCAGGGCAAGGGTGATTACCAGACTGAGAGAGTGATGGACGCTGGGCGAAGGTGGACAGACATGCCCATGGGCTGCGGGAAGAGCTCTGTGAAGAAGGGAAAGAAGAAGCCCCAGGGAAGTCTCTGAGGGTCCTACCAGGGAGAGAAAGATTAAAACTGGAAAAAGAGACAGAGGCAAGGAAGGGGAGGGGTTTAATAACAGGAACAGAGAGAGGGTTTCCCCCCTTGAAAGAAAAGGTCATTGGGAACAGTCTGTGCATGCGAAAAGCAAAAAGTGCATTTTGAAATAGCTGCGGAAATATGGAAATTTTCTCCTTCCTTTGCTCTTGCAGACATTAAGAGAAATCACATTTGTCTTCCACCTCTGGCCTTGTGTGGAGGATGAAAAACAAAGATTTAATGTACTTTTAAAATTGCATCTTCTAAGGCAGCGCATAAAGCAGGGGCTCTACAGTGGCGCCCTCCCTGATTTGGGCTGCTTCATCTGAATTGCTGAGAGTTTATTCTGAGCTAGAGAAGGGCCACGTGGCTCTGGGATTCTGTGACAGCAGCATTTTAACCAACACATTATCAGTAGTTGGCTGCCAGAGAACCCCATCCTCTTTGCCCTGCACCCCTCCCCCTAGTTTACTGATTTGCTCAGGGAGGCCTCAGGGCTCAAGGCCAGGCTGGGATCTCCAGGGAAAACAGAGACGATTGAGATGCCGATACATCAGGCCTGTTGGGTCAGGCCTGTTGGGTCGGCTGGGAGGGAGAGGCAGATAAGAGACAAAGAGCAGAGGGGGTAAAGGGCTCACTCAGCTGTACAACCCCTTCCTGTGGGCTAGCACCCACAGGAGTCTGTGAGGCCAGGGTATGCCCAAAACCTCTGGAATCCTCAAGGATTCTGACCATTTATTCTGGACGATCCTCAAGTTTATGAAAAGTTGAATGCAAACATGAGGAATGGGTCACTTAAAATGTCTGAGTGAAGGAAGGTGTTTAGAGATGTCTTATGGAATTATGGGCAGAGCGGGGGCTTTGGGGGACAGGCTGTCCCCTTCTGGATCATAACGGCCCCCTTTATGTGTGCACAAGAGGTTCCCCATCTGTATAGGAACACATCTCCTCCAGCAGAGCGCTGCCCTGCTAAAGCACTGAACTATCTGGTACGAGAGCCTTTTTGAGGCTCACCACCACTGCAGCTCACTATGCTCCCAGATGTCTTGGTCCCAGCAGTCTCCTATTATCTGCATGAACTCCTTGCCAGATTATTTATGACTACTGCAAGAAAATGATGACGATCAAGCATATTCTCACATACGGAATGAAATTGTGTAATGCTGAACTTATAGTTCAGTCTGGGCTCACTGGGGCCCCAGGATGCACAGTAAAAAATCACACAGGGCTTCCTCTTAGAGGTAAGTCAAGATCGCTACCTCCTTCTTAAGATACCAACCTATAAAGGAGGGATCTGACCAGGATGCAAACAACCATGCAGGCTGGAAGGAGCCCCATAAAGATGAAGCCTGGGACCAAGAATGAAATCCTAGAAAGACCCCTTTCCTGGCCATGACAGACCCGACTCACCTGTATTTCTGTAACCTCTTTCTATTTGGGAGGCTGAAGGGACCTTGTTTGAGACACACTGGCTTCCTCTGGAGGAACTATCAGGGCCACAGCCCATGAGGGGCAGAGTGCTGGGTACCAATAACTTCGTCCTTCTGCAGAGGGAAAGACAGGATGGAACAGCGCAAGTCATCTCTACCAGAGATCAGTGGTCTTCCCTGGAGGCCGATCTCCACCTTACTGCTTCCCTGAGAGACACGGGAGCTAGAGACACGGGAGGTAGAGACACGGGACCTAGAGACATGGGACCTAGAGACACAGGAGCCAGAGATACGGGACCTAGAGACACGGGAGCTAGAGACATGGGACCTAGAGACACAGGAGCCAGAGACATGGGACCTAGAGACACGGGAGCTAGAGACATGGGACCTAGAGACACAGGAGCCAGAGATACGGGACCTAGAGACATGGGAGCTAGAGACATGGGACCTAGAGACACAGGAGCCAGAGACACAGGACCTAGAGACACGGGACCTAGAGACACGGGACCTAGAGACACGGACCTAGAGACACGCGACCTAGACACACGGACCTAGAGACACAGGACCTAGAGACACGGGACCTGAGACACGGACCTAGAGACACGGGACCTAGAGACACTGGAGCTAGAGACACGGGACCTAGAGACATGGGACCTAGAGACACGGGAGGTAGAGACGTGGGAGCTAGTCCAGCAGAAGAGGGCTGAGAGGAGTGCTGTGCTTGGCAGGGACCTCACCACCTTGCCTTCCCCAGCTTCTGGGCTGTGCGCCTACCCACAGGGCTTGTCAGCTTCAAGGCTGAGCTGGCCAAGGGTTCACTCATGTCTCTGCCTTTAAAAAAATTTTTTTTGTTTTTTATGTGCATGAATGTACTGTCTGCACATAGGTTTGTGCACCTGTGTCATGCAATGCCACAGAGGTCAGAAGAGAGCGTCGGATTCCCCTGGAACTGGAGTTAAAGACAGTTCTCAGCTGCCATGTGGGTGCTGGGGATAGAACCCAGGTCCTCTGCAAGAGCAGTCATTGCCCTTAACTGCTAGGCCATCTCTCCAGCTGGTCTCTGCCTTTTTCTACTCTTCCTGCCCCCATTCTGGCCTTTCTGAAAAGAACAAATACTCTTCTTTGGGAACTATGTAGTGCAAGGTTAAGTCTTTTTTTTTTTTTTTTTTTCCTTTTTTTTGAGACAAGGGGTCGCTCTTATCCCAGCTGGCCTGAAGCTCGCTCTGTAGACCAGGCTGGCCTTGAACTCACAGAGATCTGCCTGCCTCTGACTCCTGAGTGCTGGGATTAAAGGCGTGTGCCACCACACCTGGCAGGTTAAGTCCTTTTGACAGAGCTCTGTGGGAAACACTAAGATGGTGCTACCAACCTGTCCCTCTACAGCTTCAGACAAGGATCCAGTAGAAACCCATAAACCAAAAGGCAGAAAGAGATCCCAATTAGAATGGAATCTCTCCCAGAGAAACAAGGTTGTAAAGATCCAAGAAGTACTTAGTACTTATCACTTAGTAGTCAGGTAGACCTTATTTCTTCCAACCATCAGTTTCCTCACCACAAAGATGGTTAATGGGCATAGTTTTGACAACTCACAGTAAAATCATTATTACTGGGATTGCTACTCATGGGCTTTTCAAGAAGGGATGAGAAGGAAAAGATGTTATATGCTCCTTGCCTCCATTTTCCATTCTGTCCCCTTCCTTTTCTTCCTTCCTTCCTTCCTTCCTTCCTTCCTTCCTTCCTTCCTTCCTTCCTTCCTTCCTTCCTTCCTTCCTTCCTCCCTTCCTCCCTTCCTCTCTTCTCTTCTCTTTCCCTCCCTCCCTCCCTCCCTCTCTCCCTCCCTTTGATACAGGGTCTCGTTATGAAGATTAGGCTGATCTCCTAACTCTCCCTGATCCTCCTGCCTCAGACTCCTGAGGTATGCACCACCACACCAGCTCTGTTCTCCTCTTTAAAACTCAAAACCAAGAGTGTCCACAAAGGGTGCCCTTCTGTCCCACAGTTTAGCAAATGTTTCCGTTTTGTAAGCAGACTTTATTTGCTAATGGTGGAATGAAGCTGCTGACAGGAGTGGCCCAGAAGGCACAGTCACAGGAAATTTTGGATGATCACTGTGTCCAAGAGCAGGATGCTATCTAAGAGGGGTCTCAGAAGTGGGGCTTGGCCTACTTCGTCATAGCCCCTCTGATCACAGAGGACCCACTTGCCAGCACTCATAACCCAGATTCAGGGGATATCTCTAATCAACTAGTACCACATCTGTGGTGGTTTGAATGAAAATGTCCCCCATAGGCTTTAAGTATTCAGACATTTTGTCTCCAGTTGGTGGCACTGTTCTTGGAGGTCTTAGAAGGTGTGGCCATGCTGGAGGAAGTACATTATTGGGGGCAGGGTTAGTGAGTTTAACAAGCCTCGTGGTCTCCAGTCTCTCTCTCTGCTTCCTGTGCTCATTTCGAGATGTGACCCTCGGCTTGCTGCTCCAGCCCCAGCCACCATGCTTCCCACCACTATGGACTCTGATTCCCTGGAACCGTCAATCGTAAGCTCAAATAAACTCTTCCTTTTGCTCATGGTGGTTTTATCACAGCAACAGAAAAGTGACTAATACAACATCAAAAGATGTTCAGGCCACTTACTACCCGTGCTAAGTTCCTCCAAGCATCCTGCTCCTGAACACCTGGAAGACTCTAGTCAGGCCGCCCTGTTTCGTGAAGGGTTGCATTATGGCCTGCTAGTTAAAAGGATTTGAGAGCTAGATAGTTCTGTAGGGATGCTCACTTCTCTTCACCTCAGTCGGTAGAGCATGAGACTCTTAATCTCAGGGTTGTGGGTTCGAGCCCCACATTGGGCGCCAGATGTAGTCAATCCCCCAGGCCTGCTGGGGAATTTCTGGGTCTGACCGAAGGAATGGGGTGGGAGGCGCAGAGTCAAAACACAGACCCTGGGAGTTGGGTGAATGCAGACAGAGGGTGAGCTGTCGCAGACTCGTTTATTGGGGGCGGGGTTAGGGGCTATGTACTCTTTGCATTCTTGATTGTGATTGGCCTAGGTCTGCAATGCTGCTTGTTTGGTCTCACCTGCCTAGGGCAGTTTGGGCTGATGAGGGACAAGCTCTGCGCATGCATAATTCTCAGCATATTGGCTATACTATATTTCCTCATGGTTTCTCTTATTCTAATATATAAACACCTTCCCTTTTTACCATCTTGTCAAGGTTTTAGGATCTCTGGCTATGTTTAAGTCAGCAACAGGCTGGTGTCTTGTAACAGGTCTATGGGTTCATCTGGCCTCCTAGCCCTGTACCTCCTTCAGCTACTGAAGAAGCAAATGCAGACACCCTGGTCTTGCACCTGGACTTTCTTCTTGCAGTCACTATTTACTATAATTGTGTGCCTTGGGTACCCTTCCTCCTAAGCCTAGGCAATGACTCCAGAGAGCAGTTGGGCTTTTTGCCACTTATAAATGAGATCAGGACTCATTCCTGCATGGGCGATACCTTCTGCTCTCTTGTTATGAGGACAGCTCTGTGAAGCACCTCTGTGTCATCCTGAGTCACAGCTGGCCACACCTTCCCTACCAAAAACACTATTCCTGAACATAGAGGGTAGAGGGACAAGAGGGAGAAGAGGGGCAGGACTAGGGGTCTGGGGAGGACAGGAGCACCAGGTTGAGCTGTGACTTTTGGAACTGCAGTACTTGACCTCTGGATGAGTGGCTGGCTGTCAGGTACTCAGCACAAAGTATGTGACACACAGGAGTGGTAGTAACAGTGAGGATGGTGATGGGTAAATGTTTGCATCACCCTCGTCACATGGCCCTCACACACTCAGTGAGCAGCAGAGATTTCTCGGTTCTAGTATTTTCGTTGTTGTTTTTAGGAAGGGGGTGCAGGAGGGGCAGGATGCTGTAAGAGTTCTCTAGTAGTCAGCTGCCTTAGTTCTGATGTGGTGGGGGATGTGTTCATGTCCTGGGAGAGCAATGGATTCTATATGTGTGGGGAATGACCAGTCAGGGTCTTCCCTATCACAAGGCCATGCGATATGTCCAGTTATCACAGGCTGATGTCTACTGAGCCCTTGGCATTCAATCAAGTGGTTCATGTGTGCACTACCTTGGCTAATCTTCAAGGTCTCAGTAGAACAGCACAACGTCTTTGTTTTCCAGAAGTGGAACTTCAGTTTAGAGCAGTCAGGCAATCTTCCCAGCCACAGCTGAGTGGACCTTGAGGTCATGTAATGAGGGCACCAGGCTGTTCTTCAGACCAGGAGCTTCTGCCTTTCCATAGCCTTGCCCCATGGCCCAATTCACTGGCCACCTCCATTGGAACCTCATAAAAAGGTGGGGGGAGCTGGGCGTGGTGGTGCATGCCTTTAATCCTAGCACTTGGGAGGCACAAGCAGGCGGATCTTTGTGAGTTCAAGGCCACCCTGGTCTACAGAGTGAGTTCCAGGACAGCCAGGGCTACAGGGAGACCCCGTCTCAAAAAGACCAGAAAAGAAGTGGGGGAAATGGTTGGTGGGGGGTCCTTCTTCCTTTCCAAGAGCAATTACACCCATGGTTACCCTGACTGCTTATGGACAGCTCGGGACCCTGGTGAGGAGGCTGTACAAGGGAGGAGAGGAATGGGCAGTCAATCATTTCAAATTCTGCTTTAGCGAAGACTGAGCTTCTCTTCTATACCCCACATTCCTCATCCAGAACCCTCTTTCTAACAGAAATCATCACTAATAGCAAAGAGCTCTCCTAATGTTCTCACACCCTCCCAGAATCCATTTACTATCACTCAGTGTGCAGAATCAGTCCAAAGGGATCCATTCCAACCTTGTCGCTGGTTTATAGATTTATTACTCATCTGTGGAAACAGGAAGAGTGATACTGACTCCCTCAGAGGCCCTCTACTCAGATTCACTGGGGTGATCTCTGGAAAGTGCTTGACACAGGCTTTGCATTTGGGAGGGGAAAACTTGAAGCCCACGGGCAGACAGCAGAACCCAGCCTTGAGAAGTCTAGGGCAGGGTTATCTTTATTTAAAGACACACCCCAGCCCCAGGTTTCAGGGCAGTGACTCAGAAGGGGGCATTTCCCAGGCCCATAAAGAGCTGTGCAGGGAAATCCCCACCTGTGCATGTCACCATCCTCTGTTGTTTAGGATAACCTGGATACTGCTAGAGAAAGGACAGGGCCCGAAGCTTGGCTCTCGTCTAGCCCTGCAAACTGGCCCCATTGCTGAAATCTACCAGCCCATTTCTTCCAGGACCTGCTCAGGCCCTATGCTAGTCCTGGAGATACATCGAGAAAGACACCGCCCCCTCTTTCAGCAGCTAATTCTAGGCACCATTAGGCCATACCAGCCCTAGGAAAGGGACACTGACCTCCTGAGATGTCCCTGGCTGGCCACATGAGAGGTGGGTTTTTCCTCCTCTACTTTCAAGGTGCTTCCAGTTGGTAAATGAATGAACAGCTCTAGAACACTCAGGAGATGAGAAAGCAGTCTACCAGGACTCCCCTGACCTTTGAAAACTCAAAGTGAAAACGGAAGCCAGCCCAGGGCTGGGTGAGAAAAGCAGATAAGCAGAAAAATCAGCAGCAGCACAGAGAGACTGAAAGCCTTGCACATTTTCAGCATGTGACTAGAGTAATCCATAGCTGGGCCCCCAGCACAAGTGCAGGGTGATAATGCTCACAGGAAACACAGACATCAGTAGCCCTCACTGACTGAGCTTGCATTGACCTAGTGCCTGCATTGTGCCTTTTCTGTAGATCATCTTATTTGACTTTATTTTCTCTCCTCCAGCGTAGATGAGAACTGGGCTTACAGGCAGTCAGCCTGGGTTATTCTAAATATTCTCCTCCTTTTACCTGCTGTGTGACCTTGGCTTTACAAACTCTGTAGGCTTGGCTGTATCATTTGCAAAACTGAGATGTCTGAACCTACCTTATAAGACTGCTGTCAACATTAAGTAAATAAACCCACATACAACCCCACTTACAATGTGGAACATGGGTCCTCAATAATACCAGCTATTGTTAAGGCCAGCTGACATATGTGTCATCTGTCTATGTCACATACCATAAAGCTGAAGCAGACTTCCCAAGGCTATGACCCACTGGGGCCCTGTGCTACTTCCTGTCTAGGCTGGTGCTCATTCATTGCACCTTCTCTTGCTGGCCAACCTGAGGGACTCAACACAGCCACCTCCTCATCAGTCATTCCTCAGGAGAGTGCTGTGGAGTCTGGTTTTCCCCACGGCAGTAGGTATCATCCCCCGCAGCAAACTGCCCAAGGCCAGGCATCCCACCTTCACCCGAAACCCTGGGCAGAAAGAACAGAGGCCTGACTCTCGGCTGACTAAGATGCTAAGACACCAGAGTCTGGGGCAGAAGTTTGTTTCTGGAGGTCACGTTCCTTTCTGCTTGCTTTCCCTCTCTGGGACCAGACAGGTGACTCACAGGTATGCCGGGGTCCCCACAACAGCTGCCCTTGCCTGTGTCTTCTCAGATATTTGGATACACCTGGGCTCCTTTCCACAGTGCAGTGTCTCGCCATGAAGAGAAATGGAAGCTTTTGGGTGGGCTGCTTCCCCGACTTTAGCATTCCCATGGGTAACACCCAGGTCCTACCACTGCCCTCAGAAGTATCTGCTAGGGATAAGCCACTGTGCTGTTATAGACTGTATGTTCCACCGGAGCATGATCCAGGCCTTGATGCTGTAGCCACGAAAACACATGGGTCCCAGCAAAGGACAGAGGCTTCCTATATCTTGGGGCTACAAAGGCCTATCATTCCTACGTCAGCATTTGCTGCCAGCTCTTGAAATATGTGTATAGCTCACCTCCACAAACCACAGTGGCAGGGGAGGGGGCTGCTGGAGACCCAGGCTTCTTGCTGTTTACTGCCCAACATGCTGAGTTAAACACTTCATTCCCCCCAGAGTGTCTCTGTGCATGCCAGGTTCCACACTTCCTTGAGGACATGGATGCCTTGGCCACACTTGGGTTTCAATAATGTGTCTGGACTTGGCACTTGGGCCTGGCACATGGCAGGCTTCGGCAGTGCCTAAGTGTAAGATTTCTCACCAAGAAGACTGTAAGCCAGGACCAGGTAGGTATCATGCAGGGCCCCATCTCTAGATCATGCTCAGTAACTATATAAGCCTCTGTGAGGATCTGAGGGGTATTTGTGGAGGGTGCTGGGAGTTTGAGGGCCTTTAATAGCAGCTTTTGCCATTTCCTTCTTAACTCTTAGGTCTCTTCTGAAAGAAAATAATTCTATTCAAATGGGACTCAGGGAAAACTAGAAAAGTAAAGCAGTAGGCAGATAGATGGGCTCCTTAAAACGCTCCAGAAGAAGGGACCAGGCTGCAGAGGTTATTGGCCTTCAACTTGCAGTAATACTCTGCTCCCTGAGTGGTGGGATTACAAGCATGTGCCACCACACCTGGTTTACACAGTGCTGGGAACCCACCCAAGGCTTCATACATGCTAGGCAAGCACTCTATCAACTGAGCTATATCCCCAGCCCACTTTTGGCTTCTAAGAGCCAAATTTATTTTTTATTTTTATTTATTTTTAATTTTTTTTCTAAGAGCCAAATTTAAAGAGAATATATTTTGCTGGGCATGGTGGCACACACCTTTGATCCCAGCACTCAGAAGGTAGAGGCAGGTGAATCTCTGTAAGTTCAAAGCCACCCTGGTCTACATAGTGAGTTCTGGGCCAGCTGGGACTACAGGGAGACCCTGTCTCAAAAAGACCCCTCCCCCAAATTAATTAATTAATTAATTAATTTTGGTCTTTTCAAGACAGGGTCTCCCTGTAGCCCCAGCTGTCCTGGAACTCACTCTGTAGACCAGGCTGGCCTTGAACTCACAAAGATCCACCTGCCTCTGCCTCCCAAGTGCTAGGATTAAAGGCGTGCACCACCACACCCGGCATATTTTATTTATTTTTATTATATATGTGTGTGAGTATATTGCCTGCATGTATGTAAATATAAGTGCACCCATGTCATGCAATGCCTGTGGAGGTCGGAAGAGGGCATCAGATCCCCTGGAACTGGAGTTACAGATGGTTGTTAGCTGCCATGTGGGTGCTGAGAATCAAACCTGGGCCAGTACTCTTAACTGCAGAGCCATCTCTCCAGCTCCTTAAGAGTAAATTTTGGGGCTGGAGACATGGCTCAGCTGTTAAGAGTGCCTGCTCTTGCAGAGGACCTGGGTTCAATTCCCAGCACCCACATGGCAGCTAAGAACTGTCTTTAAGCCGGGGAGTGGTGGCGCATGCCTTTAATCCTAGCACTGGAGAGGCAGAGGCAGGTAGATCTCTGTGAATTCAAGGCCAGCCTGGTCTACAGAGCAAGTTCCAGACCAGCTGGGGCTATAGGTTCCCTGTCTAAAAAAAAAAAAAAAAAAGAGTCAAATTTTGTTTCTCTAAACTCGGATATTCCAATTTGTTTTGAGTCCTATTACAATAAAAATTTCACGGGGCTGGAGAGATGGCCTAGCTGTCAAGAGTGCTGACTGCTCTTGCAGAGGACCCGGGTTCAATCCCCAGCACCACATGGTGGCTGAGAACTGTCTTTAACTCCAGTTCCAGGGGAATCTGACGCCCTCTTCTGACCTCCGCGGCATTGCACGACATGGGTACACAAACCTACATGCAGACAGTACACTCATACACATAAAAAATAAATAAAATTAAAAAAAATAAAAATTTCACTTATTCCTGTATATTTATATCTATAACACACAAATGTGCTTCTTTGAATTGAACACTGGAATGCTCAACAAGTTTTTTTTTTTTTTTTTGAGACAAGTTCTCATTATATATCCCAGACTGGCCTTGAAGTCACAATTATCCCATCTCAGCCTCAGATTTCCAGCCTCACTACCCCCAACAAATCACTTTTTGCTGAAAGTTCAGTTTCTTAGCAATGTGATTCAGTCTGGGTTTCTGGCTGATGGAACTGAAGTCACTGTTGTCACAGGCTGCCTGGCTTGTTTCTCACACCACCCCCCTCTGTTCTCCATGACTTTGTTGAAGGTGAATGGAACAGACCTTATAACCAACCCCAGCTACCCAGAGACTCCCCACAAACCACAGCCATTACTGATATACTGTGCAGTCACCCTGCTAAGTGCTCCCACGTACTTCTTCACACAAACCTTCCAACAACTCTGAGAATAGTTGTTATTGGCACTATTTTGTGCACAAGGGAGCAAGAGACAAATCTGTTGAGTGTTAGTATCTGTGAATACTCAGATCCTTTGTATAGCACCATTTGCATGTAACCTGCTCGAATCCTCCTGTGTACTTTTGGTCATCTCTAGATGGCTTACTGTGATACTGAGATAAGGTAAATGGTTTATAAAGAGCTATTGCACTGTATTGTTCAGGGACCAATAACAAGAAAAATGTCAGTATATGTTCAGGACAGATACATTTTTAATGTTTTCAATTTTCAATCTAAGCTGGGTGTGGTGGCACATGACTTTAATCCTAGCATGTAGGAGGGAGAGGCAGGCAGATCTCTGTGAGTGCAAGGCCAGCCTGGTCTACATAGTGAGTTCCAGGTCAGCTGGAGCTACAGGAAGACCCTGTCTCAAAAAGACCAAAAAACAAAAACAAAACAAAAGAAGCTCCCCCCCCAAACAGAAAACCAAACCAAAAGCCCAATACCCAATATTTTCAATCTATTATAGGCTGACTCCAAGATGTAGAGCCTCCTTGTGCTTGGTATATGGCGCAAGCACAGAAGAACAGCTGAATGTGGGGGGCAGGAGTTCTACTTAACCTATGAACCTACAGGGGGAAGCCCATATTTCTACAAAGTAACACTAAGGAAAAATTGCTCATTTGTCAGAGAAGTGCTAAGTATAGCTGGTTCCCTAAACTGGAAATGACATTACCTTTTGTTGTGACTCTATTTCCATTCCATGGTTCTAGGAATCAGAACTATAATCCAAGGCAAGAATTATTTTATTTTTTAATTTTTAAATTAATTTATTATTTTTTATGTGGATGAGTGTACTGTCTGCATGTAGGTTGGTGCACCCGTGTCATGCAATGCCGCGCAGGTCAGAAGAGGGTGTCGGATTCCCCTGGAACTACAGTTAAAGACAGTTCTGAGCCGTCATGTGGGTGCTAGGAATCGAACCTGGGTCCTCTGCAAGAGCAGTCAGTGCTCTTAACTGCTGAGCCATCCCTCCAGCCCCAGGAATTATTTTAAAAAGTAGAAGCCATTATGGTGGTACGCCCCTGCAATTCTAGCACTCATATTCTGGTGGTACGCCCCTGCAATTCTAGCACTCATATTCTGGTGGTACACCCCTGCAATTCTAGCACTCATATTCTGGTGGTACGCCCCTACAATTCTAGCACTCATATTCTAGTGGTACACCTCTGCAATTCTAGCACTCATATTTTAGTGGTACACCCCTGCAATTCTAGCACTCATATTCTAGTGGTACACCCCTGCAATTCTAGCACTCATATTCTAATGGTACACCCCTGCAATTCTAGCACTCATATTCTAGTGGTATGCCCTGCAATTCTAGCACTCATATTCTAGTGGTACACCCCTGTAATTCTAGCACTCATATTCTAGTGGTATGCTCCTGTAATTCTAGCACTCATATTCTAGTGGCACGCCCCTGTTATTCTAGCACTCATATTCTAGTGGTACACCCCTGCAATTCTACCACTCATATTCTAGTGGTACACCCCTGCAATTCTAGCACTCATATTCTAGTGGTACGCCCCTGTTATTCTAGCACTCATATTCTAGAGGTACACCCCTGCAATTCTAGCATTCATATTCTGGAGACAGAGGCAAGAAGAGGCAACATAGTGAGACTGAGGCCACCCTGGGATAACCGTGATTGTATCTCAAAAGGGAAGGGGGAACTGTGGCTTGGTCCATTTCAGAGAGGCTTCTACCTGCTGAGGGAATGTCAAGGCACTGCTTTAGTCTCTGATGTGAGTGAAACACTTTCTCACCTCCCTCACTTCTTTTAAGTACAAAAAAAAAAACAAAAAAAAAAAACCAGGAGATGGCATGGCAGGCAGCATACTCCTAAATCTCATCATTTGGCTATCTGAGACTCCCTTCCACTAAAAAACCACAAAGGGGTTAGGAGTGTAGCTTAGTAGTAGAGGACTTTCCTAGCATGTGAGGGGCCCTGGGTTTAATCACCAGTTCTGCAAATATACACATTATGAATAAAGTAGGTTAGCTCATAATGTGGTTTTTATTTTTATTTTATTTTTTTTAATTTATTTTTTTAAATTTTTATTTATTCTTATGAATGTACTGTCTGCATGTAGGTTTGTGCACCCATGTTGTGCAATGCTGCAGAGGTCAGAAGAGGGTGTCGGATTCCCCTGGAACTGGAGTTAAAGATGGTTCTCAGCTGCCATGTGGGTGCTGGGGATTGAACCTGGGTCCTCTGCAAGAGCAGTTGGTGCTCTTAACTGCTAGGCCATCTCTCCAGCCCCACACAATGTGATTTTTATAAGTGAATATGAATACACAACTTTTTAAAAGAGTCTGAGGATTAAACACTAACATACACTGCATAATATAAAAACACTTATGATGCTGGGGAGATGGCTCAATAGATAGCTTGCTGCCCAAGTATGAAGACAGGAGTTTGGGTCCGCAGCAGCCAGTAGAAGCCAGGCATGACAGCATGCGTATGTAACTCTAGCATGGGGGTGGGGAGGGCAGAGGTTCCTGGAGGCTTGCTGGCCAGTCCATCTACCTGGGTGAGCCTTGGGTCTAATAAGGTGGAGAGTGATAGAGGAACACATTGAATGTCAACTTCTCGGCTCACACACCAGGACACACCTGCATACATACTCATACCCATTCCTTCCACCAAGTAAAAGACAAAGCCCTGAGATGTGGACTCCAGATGCTCATGGCCTGTACTCGTGTGAGTGTGCCCACAGTCTTGCTCTCACAAGGTTTTCAGGGTAGCAATGAATAGGAGACCTCTTAGGGTCTGACAGAATTACTGCCTGTGGTGCTTAGGGACCATGAAAGCCTCTCTGAGGACAACTTGAGCTGGTCCTGAAAGAAGAACTGAGAAACTGAGGCAGAAGAGATAGGAGGAATGATTCCAGGGAGGGGCAAAGCTAGAAAGCACAGTCTGTCGGTCCCAGGAAGAAGGGGTTGGGGACCTGGGCATTTATAAGGCTGGAGGAGGGAGGGCCAGGAGGAGAGCGGAGGCCAGGAGGAGAGCGGGGGCCAGGAGGAGAGGGGAGGCCAGGTGACAGGGGAACGAGGACCTGTGTCTTATCTTCTGGCAGTAAGCAGTCACTGACGGTTTCAGTAGAAGAACATACTCCCCTTGAAGGGCCTTGGGAGTGCTTTAGCCCAGTCTGTAGGTTCCAGAGGGCAGAGTCACACCCACACCCACAGCTACAGCCACTGGAGTGTAGTAAAGTGAAACTAGATCTGCACTCCAAAAATCTCCCCTCCTTTCTTAAATACCTTGTTTTCTGTGGGGGAGAAAGTAGGTTTATTGGCACCAGATGACAGGGGTTGGGCCAACTGCAAACAATTTTTCCTGCAACTTTCAGGATTAGTTTTCTACCAACAAAGAGATGAAGCAGAGAAGGGGAGAGATGGATGAGGAACATAAACAATTATGGCAGAAAGGTGCTTCCTCATTCCTGTCTCTGAAACAACCCCCCCCCCCCCCCAAAGCTTCGGAAGCCGTGACTGGGACCGTATGGGAGGGACAGTGCCAACGCTATGCTGCTCTCGGCAATAATCTTTGGTTTCTCCTAATGAGTGACAGCTGCCACTGCAGAAACTTTCCTATTTATGAGGAAGGAGGCTGTGAATTGCCTTCTGCCCATTTAATCTTCAGGAAAACACAGAGGTAGAGCCCTGTACCCTCATTTTTCAGGTGAGAAAAGAGAGGTGAAGTACCTTGCATAAGACCACAGGACTCAGATCCAGCTCAGTCTCAATCAAACCTTTAATTCTCTCTTTGCTTCCTTCTGAACCTGGAGCTGTATCTGCGGAGCTGGTAGGTAGAAGCTGGAGGATTAAGATATGGACATTCTATATTCTTTTCTCAGAGAGCTTGTTTGTTGTGAGAGAAGATCAGAGGCTCGTCACAGAAGCAAGAAAAGTAGCTTCTCCTTCTATTAAATGACAATCAAAACCAAAATACATTAGGTGAAATGCCCTGGGTGTGGCGCCCTGACTTCAGAGGTCATCATGGAGGTTCTGACTCATGCCTCCATCCAGGTGAGGCGCCTGCTCGGACAACATGGCCAGCCTCTGGTCTGCCTATATGACACCTGAAGTGGCAGAGGAAAGACTCACACTGTGACAGAGACCGCATGAAGAGTGATGGCCAGATCCCTAAACACACTCCCCAGGCATCAAGGGAACCCAAGGGGTGGCTTTCTTTAGAGGACCCCGTCCTCCTCCTTTCTCTTAGTCACTGTTGACCAAGGGCCAGGTCCCTGCCAGCATCAATAGAAGAGGCTAGGTGATCAGTAGGGAGCTACAGGTGAACTGGACTTCTCCTGCCTAGCCTAGGTGGCCATCACCTGACCTGTTAGGTATGCTGGGGAAAGCCATGCACCCTTTCTTTTTAAAATTTTTTTTAAATTTATTTTTTTATGTGTATGAAGGTACTGTCTGCATGTAGGTTGGTGCACCAATGTCATGCAATGCCGTGGAGGTCAGAAGAGGGTGTCGGATGCCCCCGGAACTGGAGTTACAGATGGTTCTCAGCCTGGGGATCAAACCTGGGTCCTCTGCAAGAGCAGCTGATGTTCCCAACCACTAGGCCATCTCTCCAGCCTGCTATGCACCCTTTCTATGCTGTGATAAAGAACACAGTCTTATGAAGGGGTAAAAGCCGAAGGGGTAAGCATCTGTGTCAGGCTAACATCTTTCTGAGATCAGGTGTGATGGAAACAGGTTATTATGCTCTTCAGATTAGAGCACTATATGGCAGAGAAACTTAAGACCAGGATGCAGTTGTCCCTCCAGAAGCAACTAAAGTAAAATGAGAAGTGAGACACTGCAGACCAAAAAAGAAAAAGAAAAATAGGCATTTGGAAGGCGGAAAAGTCCTCTTGATTGTGGTGATTCTGCTTGTGCTGGTTGTGGTGATTGTGGTGGGAATGTGAGACACTCCTCCCCATTCCCCATTCTGAATGCTCCACAGTGTGCAGGGCACTCAGGAGTCCAGGAGGACCCAGGCATACATTTGCCATAAAAGCTTCACAGTCCAGCTGGGAAGAGGAGATGCTCACAAAACACTTAACAGCAGTGGTGAGCCCCAGATGGAGGTTCTGAGCTCAAGCTCCAGGGATCATGGCAGTGAGCCAACATGAAGGCCCCTGGTTATGGCACAGTTTCCATACCAGAGCTGTGCCAGTGACCCATGCCACCAGGCCTGGGAGAGACGTGCCTGGAGCCATTGTGAGGGGCTAGTCATAGTCACTTGGGTCTTTCTGAGCCCTCGTTCCCTGACTTCCTCTGTCTCATTGCTTCATGTGGCCACTTCTCCATTGTTGCTTGGAGTCCATTTCCCTTTAGGAGAGGGCAGCTTCTGGAAAGTGTGGGCTGCTCCTGGTGACAGCATGACCGCAGCACCCACTGTATACTGCACTAGGATGGACTCAATTCCTAAACCTGCCCATTTGGGGGTATCTCCCAAACCATGCCCTGTTGCCCCACAACAGGAAAACAGAGGCCTGGAAGGGACAAAAGGGGTGACTAAGATGTGAGAGAGAAAGAGCCTCCAGGTCCTCACCCACACCTTCCTGAGGTTCAGAGTCTTTCCTGCCCTTGGGACCCAGCTACTTCTAACAATCTGTTTCCTTTTTATGTCTACTTTATAGCTAAAAAATGTCATAACTTGTAGCTATTACCTCCCTAACATAGCACTGCAGCCAATGAGCCTACAATCTGGCTAGAAGAGGCCAGGTGATCAGTAGGGAGCTATAGGTGAACTAGACTTCTCCTCCCTAGCCCAGGTGGCCATCACCTGACCTATGAGTAAATGGACTCCATCCCTCATCCATGGATGAAGAGTGCTGGCCTGAGCTCCCTCCCTGCTCAGCTCGTCACCATATCCACAGGAGAAAGGGCCAGGTCTCAGCTCTCTCCTCAGTGTTCTTCCCAGGTGACAGCAAGTCTTGTCTGCAACTAGGTTAAAAGTCCTGGCTGGCCCCTGGTGCCCTGGGAACATGGTAAGTTTGGAGTAGCTCCACCATCGTCTCTACCTGGTCTCATGCTCCTAGCCACCTGCTGCATATGGGGCAGAAGACATCCAAGGCTTCTTTGCTCTGCTCCTTCTGAATGGCTGGGAGCACCTCCCCTGACCCCTGTCCTAGTTCAAGCAGACCTAGCTGAGCTCTGAGAAGCTGGCCTGATCATGATTAAATTCCTGCTTATGGAATAGCAACAGGGAAGCAAAAAGGCAGCAGTTACTCCAGAGTCCCCCTGCCTGGAAATGGTGCCCCTCCCTGTGGCTCCATCATCCATCCCTATGGATTTTCAATTTCCTATTTGGTATAATGGCAGTGATAGCAGCACCAGCAGCTTAATAAGTCATGTCTTCGATGTCCTAATAAGTTATTTAAGCAATTATTAAGCACCAGATATTGAGCCGAGTGCTTTGTGGATGTAATTGTATTGAACCTCAGAACAACCCTGTAAGGAAGGCATATTCTTTTTTCCCCTTTACAGAGGAGGAAGGTGAAGCCTTGCAAAGTGAGGCAACCAACCCAGTCCAGAGCCTGGAACAGAGCCATTTCCATGTGGAACCTTCCCTGTGACAAGATTCTCATGTCACACAAAAACAGCAGGATTGAATAAGGCAGGCAGTAGCCACATGAGGCTGCTGAAATATTCAATTCCTAACACTCGGCCACCGAGTGTTAGGAATTGAATATTTACATTTATTTCATTTTGCTTAATTAGTTTGTAGGGAGGTTGAAACAGGGTCTTACTATATAGCCCGTTTGGCTCAAACTCGTGTGTGTGTGTGTGTGTGTGTGTGTGTGTGTGTGCGTCTGTGTGTATGTGTGTGTGTAGATATGTGTTCATTTGTGTGCACATGCATGTGTGCATGTGTGTGTTGGGGGGAGTTGGAAGACAACCTTGGATGGTTTTTCACTGGCTGAAAACTCCCGGAATAGGTTGGCTGGTCAGCAAGCTCAGGGAGCCACTTATCTCTGCCTCTCAGCACTGTGATCTGGGCATACAGAACCGGGCCCAGCTTTTGTTCTGTGGGTTCTGGAGCCCAGAGTCACATCCTTATGCTTACAAGGCATGTACTTTACTGACAGAGCCACCTCTACAGCACCCTGGCCTTGAACTCTTGATGTTCCTGCTTCAGCCTCTCCAGTGTGAGATTACAGGAAGTACCTCTGTGCCTGGTCTGATTTTTTTTTTTTAATGTAAGTTAGTCACATACAGCTGCCATACTGGGCAGCATGGGCATCTAGCCATTGTCTATACAAAGTACTTCCAGCCACACTGTTACCACTTTTCACAACAGGGACAACAAAGCAAGTGAAATGTACCTGTTTAAAGGTAAGAAACTGAAGTCAGAGATCTATTCAATTTGAAATGGATGAAACACTACTTCTCCTAACTCCCCAACTATTTCTGTGAATGAGCTTTACTCTATCAGGCCATCTAGTTTTAGGGGAAGTAAGGACTGAGTCCTAGCCCACCTCCAATAACAGGTCGCTTTCTCAGCTTTCCCCTTCACTATACTGGGGAGTAAAAGGGACAAAAGTCCAGAGCAGGGACTCTCATCAGGGCACAACATACAAAGTGATCAGAATCTACGACGCTCTATGGTATGCTTCTCTCTTGTTCTCCCTTCCACTTTTATCTTCTCCCACTCCCATCTATTTTTTTTGAGACAATGTTTTGCTTTGTAGCCCAGGCTGGCCTCAAACTCATAATCCTCCCAAGTGCTGGGATTACAGATAAACGCCTTCCTTCCTTTCTTTCTTCCTTTCTTTCTCACAGTCTCACTCCATAGCCCAGGATGGTTTCAAGCCCAAGTTACTTTTCTACAGGTGAGGAAAGTGAGGCTGAAATTAAGTGTCAATTTCCTGTTCTATCAGTCTTATCCCAGGAGCCATAACCAGAAGAGGAGGTTTCATCCCATGCTGACCCGGCAGACATTCTGAGACTTCTTTAAACGAAAGCTAACTCCTGGTCATTTCCTTTCTGACATCATTAACCCAGACAATCATCAGGACATCACCACTCTCTGAAATGGGATGGAACCCACTGGGCAGTTACTCAGGCCACACTCATTCCAGCATTAACCCATTGCCAGTTCCTGATCTTGGCTAACTGTAAAGCCCAGACTAGAGTCAGTTTATAATCTACTAGGGGGAGGAACATCTCAAGACAGAAATAAATCATACCAGGAACAGACACCCGGAAAATGTGAATTCAATAAAACACAGACAGGAAATAAATCATTGCCTAGCTACTAGTGACCAGGGAAATGCTGCTGTGCTGTTGACCTTTTTCTTTTCTTTTTTTTTTTTTTTGTTCTGAACTTTGGTCCCTGTTGAGTGCTTCCTCCTCCCCTAATTCTGGGAGAGGCTCTTCTTTATTCTCTGAGTCAGGCTAGAAGGAGTACTGCTGTATTTCAGCCTCAGGTTTCCAGTGGAGAAACAGACCCGGTTTTGTCATATAATTTTCTGCACCTCCGCTATAATAACACATCATTTGTGGATCTATGCTAAACCAAACACCATATGGTGGCAGTATAAAAAGCTGTCCTGGGTTCTGACCTCCGAGCTGGAGAGGGTTTATTTGGGGAAAGGAGGCAGGGTTGGGGGAGAATCACGTCAGTAATAAGACCTGGTGTCAGCAACCTATACGGTGTGACATTTCAGGGTGCCATGGAGGAAAACTGGGCTGGTATCTGATTCCAAACACTCAAGGCAAAATTGCCAATGACATTTTTCTTTCCCAAGTTAAAAAAAAAAATGGTTCATGAAGTATTTTTTCCTAGTACACACACACACACACACACACACACACACACACACACACACACGCACGCACACACAGAGAGAGAGAGAGGGGGAGAGAGAGAGAGAGAGAGAGAGAGAGAGAGAGAGAGAGAGATACAGAGTCTCACAGGTTACCCCAAAGGGAAATGAGATCCTGGGACATCTCACTGGTGGAGTCTCTGTTTTGCCACCTCTCATAGCTGTGCAGTTGCAGTAGAGAGACAGAGACTGCTCTGTTTCCAGCTCAAGGTGAGTGGGCGGCTCCAAGTCACCCCACATCACTGCTCACCCAGACACAGAGGCCCTCAAAGTAGTCAATGCCTTCTTAGCAGTTCAGCTCCTAAAGTCAGACTTGTTTAATAGGTATAAAAGTTCTAAATACACAATACAACCTCATTATTCCTCACATGTGAAATGATACTGAGGAATCAGGATGAAGAGCAGTTACCATGGTTTCATTATGTTGATTTGTTATAAGATGGGTCCTAAGACTGACCTTGGAATCCTAACTTGTCCATTCTGACTTGAATAAATCTACTCTACTCTGAGTACACAAGGAGGGCAATTGTTGTAGAATGATCTATACCCCTTGCCCTTACCTGGGAAGGAAAATAAATTCATCAGCTTTGTGTGGACATGGCAACAGAGAAGAAAAATCATGACCAAAGCAAGCAAAGCATCTAAGTGTCCGGGAGTTTCTCTGGGACTTAAAGAGGTAAAGTGACTGTTGACTGTTTAGATTAAGAGGTCTAGGAACCCAGTTTAGGCAAGCTTGCTGTCAGATACACAGAATAACTTGGTAATTTCTAGAACTTTCTTTTCTGTTTTTCTTTTTTTGTTGTTGTTTTTGTCTTTTTGGTACTCACTATGTGGACCAGGCTGGCCTTGAACTCACAGAGATTTGCCTGCCTCTGCCTCCTGAGTGCTGGGATTAAAGGTATGCACCCCCATGCCTGGCTAGAACTTTCTTTATAAATTTTTTATTTATTATTGCATGCATAGTTGTGTGTGTGTGTGTGTGTGTGTATGTGTGTGTATGTGATGTGGAGCTCAGAGGACAAGTCTGTGTCTCTCTTCTCCTTCCACCTTTCTGTAGTATTAGTCATTTTTCCGTGGCTCTGATAAAACACCATGGCCAGAAGCAGCTTAAGGAAGAGTTACTGTGGCTTACTGCTCCAAAGGGCTAGATGTCCATGATGGCAGCGAGCAGGAAGCTAAGATCACGCCTCAACTGCACACACAGGAAACAATGTAAACCAGAAGTGGGGTGAGTCTATAAACTCTCAAAGCACCCCACCTCAGTAATATACTTCCTCCAATAAAGTTCCTGTCCTGAATGTATCCCATCCCCCAAAAGCACCATCAACTGGGGCCTGAGTGTTCAAAAACATGAGCCTGTGTGGGACAGTTCACATTCAAACCACCACACGTGGGTGCTGGGGAATGAACTCAGTTCCTCAAGCTTGTAGGGCAAGTGTTTTTACCTGCTTAGCCATCTCTCCAGCCCCTAGAACTTTTATATTGTTAAAAACATTCTTTCTCTTCAACATGGTCGTCATTTGTAGTTCCTGAGTACTTGAAATGGCTAATGTGACTATGGAAACTAAATGTTAATTTTAATATTAACTGAAATGTAAACTTAAGGTCTGGAGAGATGGCTAGGCAGCTAAGAGCACTGGCTGCTCTTGTAGAGGACACGATTTCAGTTCTAGCACCCACATGGTAGCTAGCAATCATCTCTAACTCCAGTTTCAGGAGATCTAATGTCCTCTTTTGGCCTCCATAGGCACTGTACGCACATGGTACAGGCAACACACTAATACACAGAAAATAAAACATAATATATAACAAAAAATTTAAACATAAACTTAGTCACACAAGGCTAGTGGTACCATATTGGCCAGGACAAAAAGATCAAATCTAGAATCTTTGGTTTTTGAAAAAGCTCAAGAACTGTCACCAGAGGAACTAGCTGACATTTAATCTTTTTCTCCCCACCTTCCTCTCTTTTTTAAAAGACAGTCTTGCTATGTATCCTTGCCTGACAAAAACCAAAACAACAAACAAATAACCCCCCCCCCCACACACACAGGTTTCCTCCTGTCTTAGCCTTCCGAGTACTGGGCTCACAGGGATGAGCTACCATGTACAGCCTTTCGGAGCTACTGGAAAACCAGAGGCCCTTAGCTTCTCGGGCAAGAACACATCTGGACACCCAGTCGCAAAGTCTAGTAGGCTGCCATGTCAGCAGTTGCCTAAGGATTATTAATAATCACACATAAATATCCAATAGCCACCAAAGCATATTCCAAATAACCATGGGCTATGTTGCCTCAGTCTCCCCAGCCAGCTAAAAGTGCCCCTGGAACCTCCAGCCCCAGCAAAGGTAATTCCTTGGCTGCTTTTTGGGACCACTAGGGCAGAGTTCTCTAATGGCCCCAGACACTCTGTCAGGAGCCCTCTCAGGTATCCCAATCTGCTTTTTCCCATAAAAAATGTCCAGATTACAGGTCCCAATTCACACTTGATTCATCCTCACTTTGGCTGACTGCTTCAGCTCACTCATTCCAGCAGTAACTGACCACTGTGGTATAGACCAGCTCACATGAGTATATGATGGCAATTTGCACACTCCTGTCTTACCAGGTTATTTTTATACATTCCTCATGACAGAGAGGAAGAAGGTAGTACTGTGTTTTTGCTGTGTATTATCTCTGTGTTTTACATGAGAAAGATGTTTGTCAAGGATTTACAGAGACTAAAGACCAGAAGACTAAAGATGATCTCATGTTGCAAGTTAACCTCTGGGCACTTTAGCGCCATCTATGAAATGGAACCCATAAGAGCACAACCTACCCGTTAAAGGTTGTTTTGAGCTAAAATATGCACAGACCTTAGACCTATGCTGGGCACTTAGGAAACTCTTTGGAGCTATTTGACCCCTGCTGAGGAGGTACGGAGTGTATGTGCACGGTGGTGCTGGGGACATCTCTTTATGTTTTTGTCCCACTGCTCTGCTCACATTATCCTATGTGTGCAGAGTTTAACATGAGGTTGGCACATTTCAAGCAAGGTCTATGTTTGTTGCTATTGTCAGCTATTGCTATTGATACTGCCATTAGCTAATTGTTTTCAGACCCAGGCTTGTCAGCGATTTGTTCTAATGGCCTGCTGGATCCTTTCTCCACCCTAGCCAGTCCTCTGCTCTCTTGCTACCCTGAACAGAGAAGTCATAGTCTGTGTGTTTGGCCTAGGCTCCTCTAGACACCATTGCACAGTTGAGCCTGAATGAAGACAGGAGAATGGGATTTGATGATTCTGGTTCGAGTTAGGTATGGTGACTGGACAGGGTGAATGAAGTGGGGAAGATAAGGGACAAAATGCACCCAGTGATGCTAAGCCCTTCTGACTAGTCAGACAATGGCTAAGAGCAGATGTAGAAACGTGCAAATGGTGAACAGATTTTTGTTTGGGGGACATTGGATCTCCTGGAAGCAAAGAGACTTTGCTCCTCTAGGTCATATACAAATGTTGTCTTTTGTTGACATTCATTCTCTGAGGGATATCTCCTTTTCCTCTCTTTTAGTAGGTGGGATCTGGCCTGCAGCCGTCAGAATCCAGATAGGTGGTGCTCAAATGTATAACGTATCAATGGCTTTCCAAAACTGGCTGGGTCACAGGATCATGTTTACAGATTGGCACCTCCAGTGGGCTAGGACTGGTTAACAAATCCCCAGAAACCTTCCATCAAATAAATGGAAATGAAATGCAACAAAAACAAATAAAAGGGTCTCCACTACATGTCAGGTAGAGCTTTGGAAAAATTATTTCATGGGTTTCTCTGCCCAGTCACAAAGAGGTCAGAATGAGAAGCACTATCCTATCTGTAACTGCACCCTGCCACCAATACTCAAAGGCCCTGGGAGATGATAAGCAGCGTGGTGGAGTGGAACAGAAAAAAGCAAGCTGAATACAAAAGGCAGGCTTTCTGAATTCAATATCACATGTGATCCTGGCAGATACAGTACCCATGCTCTGCAGGAACACTTAGTGCCTCTTGAATAATAAATATTCAAGTTCTCCACTGCCGATTACAGTGAAATTCAATGAGGGGTCCCTGACGTGCACGTATCAGCACATATGCAGCCCAGCACTTGGGGTACAGCACAGTTCCCAGGCAGGGTTACTTCCAGAATGCTCTCTGGAAACACACACCTACCTCCTTCCAGGGATCAATCTGATAAGGGACTAACAGTTGTGCTTAAATGGGCACTTGGCCCAGGACTACCTCCTTGGAAAAATTCTCTAACAGCTACTTAGTTCATGCATTTTCTTCAATCATCCTATCCAAGATCCTTCATTCTCGAGCTGTCAAAATAGAAACTCACAAATACCAAGTGTCTCAGCCAGGGCCACAGAAGGGTGAGGGCAGAACCCAGGGGAGACTGAGACTCCATTTCTACTCCAAGTCCCCCCACCCCCACTTCCCCTTCCTCCAAACACCCTTTCCTGTCCTGTGTGGGTTGACATGTCCTTGCATCTAAGTGATATTTCACAAGCACTTTCACGTTCCAACCTAATCACTCTCTCATAGGTTGAATAACTTGAAAATTTTTCTATGAAGAGAATGGATATATTACTATCAAAATGGAAAAACTTCTGGAATGGTCTGTGTATCAGTTTGAGTACAGTCTGACAACTTTGGGGACTAAGATCCAGGTTTGCATGAAGATGCTTCTGTGTATGAGCTTCACTTTACGATACTCTTTACCCAGGATTCCAGTACGTATAGCCTACACTGCCACCAAAATTTTTCAGTTTGTAACAATTGCATTATATAAAACACATCCTTTTTTTTTTTTTTTGCCTGATTTTTGTTTTTGTTTGTTTGAGGCAGAGTCCCAAATATCCTGGGATAGCCTTGAATTCAGTGTGTAGTTGAGGAAGGCCTTGAATATCTCATCTTCCCGACTCTACTTCCTAAGTGTTGTGACTACAAGGCTGTACCTGATTTTTATTTCTGTGGATCCAAGCTGATGATACTGAGCACTCTGAAGAAGGACAATGATTGGATTCCTGTCTTATAGATTAATAGAGGGGACAGAACAGAATTATAAGCCTGGAAGGGAAAAGACCTCCAGAAAGCCTGATGCTAGTTCAGCCGTAATGAGCTGATCCTCAGACTTCATGCATAATGGGTATTATGATAAATTTATAATTATCAGCATTTTTACTCTTTAGAAATGCTATCATACATCCCCCTTTGATTTCCCCCACCCAAGACACGGCCATTTTCATGATTTAGTGAATAAGCTGCATTCTTCTGGCTTTTAATAGGCACCACACAGTGTTGTCTGTCCCACCCCTCAAATTAAATCAGACTTGTTGCAACACAGCTGCAGCTCCTGGCTTGCCAACATTTGGGAGGACAGAACAACTTCCGACTTGGCAGGGCAGGATGCTGGTTTTCACAGAGGACTTCCAGCCCACCAAATGCCAGCACACCCCTGTACCCAATGAGAGAACACTACCAACTCACATTCACATATACAGAAGAGTGAAAGCAGTGACTACTGTACCCATTCTGTGAGACAGAAGCAAATGATGTTCAGAAAAGCAGCACGCTCAGGGCTTGGCACTATGGGCTCTGGATACATGATAACATTGATTGGGACCAAAGCACAACATTGTGGTTCCCTGAGGAACACAAAGACAAGTCCAGCTAAGCTCTCTTTTATCAACACTCTTGTCACCTGCTTTTTATTCCCCAAATCTCCAATCTGGCACCTCCTCTGACACTGTAAAGTTCAGAAGTGAAGGAGCCTGCTCAAGATCACACTGGTGCTGAATCCAAAGTTTACACTTCTATCTGCCTGACAGACCAGTAGCTTTAGGCGGCTCAGAGCCAGTGAACTAGGCAAGGCAAAGGGAGGTCTCCTTGCAACAGTGCTAAGAGGGGGAGTTTCCTATTTTCTTTTTTCTTTCTTTCCTTTTTTTTTTTTTTTTGTCTTTTTGAGTCAGGGTCTCCCTGTAGCCCTAGCTGTCCTAGAACTCATAGAGATCAGCCTGCCTCTGCCTCCTGAGTGCTGGGATTAAAGGTATGTGGCACCACACACAGCCTGGGAATGAGTATTTTTCAGTGACACTACTGGCAAGGGTTAAGTCCACCCCCAGCTCATGCCTACCACCTTTCATGGGTGGATTTTTCTTTATCCATTAGCCTTGATAAATTACATAGCCCCACGGCAGAGACTGTTTCTTCCTTTCAGCTTTGTTTGGAGCATTGTCCTAGCAAGGCTCAAATAAAGGGCTATTATGAATGGTGACAATAACGCTGTACTGTTTTCTCAAGGGCCTCCACTAGGGCTTGCCAGGTCAGCACCAGCTACTTCCTGCAACTGCTTGCTGGTGGTCTTCACCTCCTAGACTCCAGGTGCCCTAAGGCTGGCACCCCATCCTCTACATCTATACTTTCTTTACAGCTTCAAGAGTCCTGAAAATTAGACTGAAGACACCCAATAAAAACATACCAGACAGTAAAGAAAGGATTAATCTGGGCACATGGGAGATAGCACCAGGGAGTAATGAGGCCCAGAGCAATTTGGAACAGGCTTACTCCCAACCCAAAGCCCAAGTGCTAAATGACTCTGGGGACAGGTGTAGCACCAGAATATTTTTTTGGGGGGGCGGTAACTGGTTTCATTAGCCTTTTGGACTATGAGTGCTTTATAGGCTGAGGATTATCTCTTGAGAAATACTGTTTTGGATGGGCAGAAGGGACACAGGAAGCTTCTGCATGATTGGGCTTGCACATGGAGGCCCATGCTTGCGTCATTATTTGTATGAGAGCCAGGCTCATTCTTCACATTCCCAAACTGGGTTCTGGCTATAAATTTAAGAAGAAAGGTTGAATAAAATAAAATGATTTTAAATTTTAGTTAAATAAAAAGTAATGTACAATTTTTTATTTTAATAATTTTTGAAACATCCCATATGGCCCAGCTTAGCCTCAAACTCACAATGTAGCTGAAGTGACCTTGAACTTCTCATCTGCCTGCCTCAGCCTCCCAAGTGCTGGGATTAAGAGTATGTGCACAACACCTGGTTTTATGCAGTGCTGGGGATTAAACCCAGGGCTTGGAGAAAAAAAAGGGAGCACTTTCCAACTGAGCTGCATGCTCAGCCCCTGAGGTTGATTTTATTACAACAAAAGACACCAGCATAGCTTGGCATGATAGAGACTGAGGCAAGAGGATCACAAGCTGGAGGTAAGCCTGTGCTACATAGTGAGACTCTAAGAAAAACAAAAACAAAAACAACGAAACAAAGAAAAAAGAAAAGTGACCAGTGTGATGAGGTGGGGTACATATAGAGAGGAAGCAGGGTTTAAACACCTAGCAGATGGGGCTAGAGCAATGGCTCAGTGCTTAAGAGAACTGGCTGTTTCTGTAGAGGACCCAGATTCTGTTCCCAGCACTCGCCTGGTGACTAACGACCATCATTAACTCCAGTTCCAGGGGATCCAGTGCCCTCCTCTGACCTCTGCAGGTATTGCATGACACAGGTGCACTTACACACATGCAGGCAATACATTCATACATATAGAACAAAAATAATAAATAAAACATTGAAACAAAACAAAACAAAAACATCTAGTGATCCCCTTTTGAGATTTTACTTTTCACAGTTTCAGTTATCAATAGTCAACTGTGGTCTGAAAATACTACATGTGGGAGGCAGAGGCAGGTGGATCTTTGTGAGTTCAAGGCCAACCTGGTCTACAGAGTGAATTCCAGGACAGCAAAAAAAAAAAAAAAGAAAATACGGACAAAAAAAAAAAAAAAAAAAAAAAAAAAAAAAAAAAAAAGAAAATACTACATGAAAATTTCTGGAAACAATTCATAAGTTTTAAACTGTGTGTACTTTGGAGTAGTATGATAAAATCTTCCATTGCCCTGCCTTGGATGGGTAGTGTCCCTTTGTGAAGTGTCCATAGACACATGCCACCTCCCCTTTGGTCACTGAAGAGTCTAAGATAAGACTGTCTCAGCCTTGTGATGCTGTGCTCAAGAAACCCTTACTTTACTTCATAATGATTCAAAGTGAAAGATTAATGATAATGGCAATTAGAATATGTCAAAGAGAAACAGTAAAGGGCTTTAAGTAAAAAAGGTAAAAGTTCTTAGCTAGGAGGCAGAAGCAGGCTCTTTGTGAGTTCAAGGCCAGCCTGGTCTTCCAGGACAGCTGGGGCTACAGGGAGACCCCCCCATCCAAAGGTAAATAAGGAAAGAAAAAATCATGCTGAGGTTGCTAAGATCTTTGGTAAGAAAAAAAAATCTGTGAAATTGTGAAGAATGAAAAAAGATAATTTGTGTTGGTTTTGCTGTCAAACCTAAACTTCAAAAGTTTACAGTAATAGTATATAAGTGTTTAGTTAAAATGGGAAAGGCTTTTAATTTGTGCATGTATGTATGTATGTATGTATGTATGGGAAAAACATTGTATGTGTACAGAGTCAGTACTATCCATGGCATTCTGAGGTAAGCACTAGGGGTCTTAGACGGTGCCCCTGTGGATCAAGGGGGCCAAGGCAGTTTCTGCTGGTCCTCAGATCTGAGTCAGCACATCTCCAGGGGTAGAGTGTGCCCTCTCCCACACTGATAAACAACAGACCTGTTCAGGCTTTGCTTTTATTGGCATGGGCTACCCTTAGAAGAAGATTATCTGAGTGGAAGGGAAGGGGCTCTTCACTGAGGTTCACAGAGAGGCAGAGAAGCCAGGAAGATGTAGGGCTGAGCTAAGAGTCCCCTGTCCTAACACAGAGCACCCTCTGAGAACACAACTCAAGTCTAGGCACAGTAGGGAAACAGGTGTGTGAGCCAGCTCTCCCAACTAGAACCCTTTTCTTGTAGTCCAGAGAGCTGGAGGAGGCTGGCATGTACATCTCTGTCCTAATGTTCAGCATGCCCCCCAGTCTCCTTGCCAATATCTGTTGGAGGCTGAGGAGAGCTCTCCATGATGACTTCTTCCTGGGGTCTGGCACCTCACTGGCCAAAAAGGACTCCTCACAAGTCTAGAGGAAGTGATACTAGCCTCACCAGGCTTCTCCAGCAAGAGAAAGAAGGAGGGGGATCTTGGTTCCATCAGGGCATCTTCCATACCTGATCTAGAAGTAGTGTGGAGGGAGTCTGAATGGGAAGTACAGAGCCCAGGGTTGACGCTGAGCTGCCACAGATCCAGCTTTTTCTACTTCTCTCAGTATTGGATCTTTCCTCCCTCAGAAAAGCTTTGCAGTTTGCTCAAATCCCACAATTAAACAGCATAGCAAGGGCCTGCAGTGATGCGGAGATCATTTTTCCTTCCCTATGTGCTGGACAGGAAGAGGGGCCAGCAGGTCTGGCTACAGACAACATTTCTATCCTAATGCGGGTGAGTGGGAGCGGGCTGATGCCTTGGGGTGCTATGCTTAATGGCCCATATCCATAGGAATTTGCCCAGGAACTCTGGGGAGACCTTTCAGACTTCTCAGGAAAATCTGACTTTCTGCCCTCAGCGTTTAGCTGAATTGGTTGGTTACTCTCTGTCTTCCTCAGCTTTTTTCCTCAAGCTGATCAAGGAAATCCACACAGAAACTTAACAAATGTGCCTGGCAAATACGCTGGTGAGCTGCGCAGCCTCCCTGGTCTGGACCAGTACCCTGCGCCGGCCACCTCTACAATACTGAACTGCTTGCAGTTTATCCACAGCCACCGTCCAGGGGGGACAGGACCTTCCTGTGGCTGGGGCAGCTGCACTGCCTGTGGCCTCAGCCACAACCCACCCAACTGAGCTCTGCCTCCTCATCCTCAACAGGGTCTGGCTTCCTTTTCCTTTAAAGCTGCTTGTTGGCAGCCTGTCACACTGCTAACAGTGAGGCTCTATGTCGCGCCTTAAAGATGGCGCCGACTTCCTGAGATGGCTAGAGAACAACAACTAGCCATCTTTTCCGCATGTAGCCACCTCTTCCGCACTAGGGCAAAACTGCGCATGACTTTGAGCCCCGCACACCTAATATTTTAATGAGGCATTGGCCCCTGTTGCGCTACGAGCCCATGCATTGGACATGCAAATGAGGCATCGGACGGTGCACCAATCCAGAGCATACCCGAACCCTCTAGACTGCTATATAAGCAGTGCCTCTTCCCCATTTCGGGGTCCTTCTCACAAGAGAGCTGTACACAATAAAGTTTGCTGCAGAAGAATCCTGTTGTCCGCGTGAAGTTCTTGCCGGCGAGACTGCTGTGCGCGACANAAGATGAAGTGGATCCAGCATGGATGGCAGGGAATAAGATGAAGTGGACACAGCATGGATGGCAGGGAGCAAGATGAAGTGGATCCAGCATGGACGGCATGGAACAAGATGAAGTGGATCCAGCATGGATGGTAGGGAATAAGATGAAGTGGATCCAGCATGGACGGCAGGGAACAAGATGAAGTGGATCCAGCATGGACAGCAGGGAGCAAGATGAAGTGGATCCAGCATGGATGGCAGGGAATAAGATGAAGTGGATCCAGCATGGATGGCAGGGTGGATCCAGTATGGACAGCAGGGAATAAGATGAAGTGGATCCAGCATGGACGGCAGGGAATAAGATGAAGTGGATCCAGCATGGATGGCAGGGAATAAGATGAAGTGGATCCAGTATGGACAGCAGGGAATAAGATGAAGTGGATCCAGCATGGATGACAGGGAATAAGATGAAGTGGATCCAGCTTGGACAGCAGGGAATAAGATGAAGTGGATCCAGTATGAATGGCAGGGAATAAGATGAAGTGGATCCAGCAGGGAATAAGACGAAGTAGATCCAGCNGTATGAATGGCAGGGAATAAGATGAAGTGGATCCAGCAGGGAATAAGACGAAGTAGATCCAGCATGGACAGCAGGGAATAAGATGAAGTGGATCCAGCATGGACAGCAGGGAATAAGATGAAGTGGATCCAGCAGGGAATAAGACGAAGTGGATCCAGCAGGGAATAAGATGAGGTGGATCCAGCAGGGAATAAGATGAAGTAGATCCAGCAGGGAATAAGATGAGGTGGATCCAGTATGAATGGCAGGGAATAAGATGAAATGAATCCAGCTTGGACGGCAGGGAATAAGATGAAGTGGATCCAGCTTGGACAGCAGGGAATAAGATGAAGTGGATCCAGCAGGGAATAAGATGAAGTGGATCCAGTATGGACAGCAGGGAATAAGATGAAGTGGATCCAGCAGGGAATAAGATGAAGTGGATCCAGTATGGACAGCAGGGAATAAGATGAAGTGGATCCAGCAGGGAATAAGATGAAGTGGATCCAGCAGGGAATAAGATGAGGTGGATCCAGCAGGGAATAAGATGAAGTAGATCCAGCAGGGAATAAGATGAGGTGGATCCAGCATGGACAGCAGGGAATAAGATGAAGTGGATCCATCAGGAAATAAAATAAAGTGGATCCAGCATGGATGGCAGGGAATAAGATGAAGTGGATCCAGCAGGGAACAAGATGAAGTGGATCCAGCATGGACAGCAGGGAACAAGATGAAGTGGATCCAGCAGGGTATAAAATGAAGTGGATCCATCAGGAAACAAGATGATGCGGATCTAGCAGGGAGTAAGATGAAGTGGATCCAGAGCCAGTTCTACTACAACCAACTCAGGACTTAACCAAATCATCTTACTTCCTTATGACTCAGTGGCTTTGCCTAACAGCAAATAGAAGAAGGGACACCAGGTCTATTCCTCCCAAGGAAGATGGACCTGCTAGCAAACAGAAAGTTCCTCAGAGGACCTACTAGCAAACAAAGTTCCTCAGAGGACCACCACGTATTTACTATGGGACTCTGGAGCAGCCCCATCCTGCCTAGCCCTTAGTTTTCTCATCTGTGAGCTGAGTTGGCAGATGAGAGTGGGTCCTTCTAGCCCTGGCACTGTGCACTCCTTTAGCCAGCAGGAAAACAGTGGTGTGTCTTGTTATTTCTGAGCAAAGGCCCTAATTGTTCTCAACAGCCCTGAACTCCTCTATCTAAAATCCACAACCTTTCTTCTCCCCTCCCTTCCTTCTACTCCTCCTTCCTCTGAGACCCACAAGACTGTTATAGAACATTCATTTATTTTTCTTTGGTGCTGGGGTTGAACACTCTGATGACTAAGCCATTGAATTTTAATATGCTACTGTGCTCCTGGGAGGATTCCTTCATTTCCCAGCCCCCACGTCCGCCCCTGCACCCTGCAAGGACATGTGGTAGTCGTTAGGAACAGTTTGATCAAGTTTAGGTTTTCAGGATGGAGGAGAGGAGGGGGAGGGCTGGTGGCCAGGCATGATAAATGGACACAACATTCAGAGGGCCACTTGGAAAATAAACATAAAGCTCCTTTTGAGCAAGCCCACTAAAAACAAATTCTCCCAAAGACTTTTCTCTTTCTTAGTGGGTGGAGGGAGGGAGGGATGTAGTGGGGTGGCAGGAAAAGGCAGCGTTCTTTAGATGGATGTGAGCACTGTTCAGAGCAAAGAAACAATTTTTTTGGTCTTTTTGAGAAAGGGTCTCCTTGTAGCCCCAGCTGTCCTGGAACTTGCTGTGTCAATCAGGCTGGCCTTGAACTCACAGAGATCCACCTGCTTCTGTTCCCCAAGTATTGGGATTAAAGGTGTGTGCCACCCTGCCTGGCTTCAAAGAAACAATTTTATCTATCAGACACTGTCAGCCATATGTCACGAATGCAATGTCTCCAAGGCTGGGGCTGGACTTTTAACTGGTGGGTACTTGGGAAACAGCAGCCCTCAGAAAAGCTAGTCAGTGCTGACATAATTCCAGAGAAACTTGGATTACCAGGGCATAGGCAGGGAATTCGACTGGCCAGGAATCCCCACCAGGGCTCAGTCTTGATTTCTAGGACCCCACTCTAGCAATTGACCCTGGTACAATTATTGCCTGATACCCCATTTCACATTGCTACCCAAGCAGTTTTAAAAACCCCAACTCTGGGGCTGGAGAGATAGCTCAGCATTTAAGAGCACCGGGGTTTGATTCCCAGCACCCACGTGATGGCTAAAAATGTTTTTAAGTGGGGCGTGGTGGTACATGTCTTTAATCCTATCACTCAGGAGGCAGAGGCAGGAGGATCTCTGTGAGTTCAAGTCCTGCCTGGTCTACAGAGTGAGTTCCAGGCCAGCTGGGGCTATAGAGAGACCCTGTCTAAAACAACAAACAAACAAACAAACAAACAAACAAACACCCCCTAACTCTGATGCCTAAACATGACTAGGTAAACTGACATGAAAGAATCATTGTTGATGTTTTTAGGTGTGATAATGATTTCTTTTTCCTGGCAGTTTTGAGGATTGACCCTAAGGTCTGGCTCATTTTAGGCAAGTGCTCTGTGCTGGATAGCTTTAGTGTCAACTTGACACACCTGGGTTGAGGGAGCCTCAATTGGGGAATTGGCTCCATTGGATTGGCCTGTGGCCACATCTGTGGAGTATTGTCTTAATTGTCAAGCAGTGTGGGAGGGCCCAGCCCACAATGAGTAGTGCCACCCTGGGCAGGTTGTTGTGTACAGTATAAGAAGGCAGGCTGGGCATGAGCCAGAGGAGCAAGCCAGTGAACAGCAGTCCTCCATGGCCTGTGCTTCAGCTCCTGCCTCCAGGTTCCTGCCCTGAGTTCCTGTCTTGGGTTCCCTGAGTGATGAACTGTGACCCAGGAGATATAAGCTGAATAAACCCTTTCCTCCCCAAGTTGGTGTTGGTCAGAGTATTTTGTCACAGCAATTGAAGACAAACTAGGACATGCTCTTCCACTAAGCTACACCTTAAGCCATATAATGACATCTTTAAAGAGATACAGACTGTAGAATGAAGAGAATGGTATAAGATAGGGGTATGTTTCCAAATACTTCAGCTATGGCAGCAAAGTGACAGGTGAAGTGAGATAAATTCATGACAGCTGGAGAGTCTGGCTAGTGGCTATGTCAGAGGCCCCCTTGGACAACTCTTACACTTGTCTGAATGTTTGAAAATATTCACGATACAGAAAAAGTCTCAAAAAATCCTAGACTTTCAGTGGTAAGATTCAATGTGCAACCTTTTTCTTCATCAGTGGATGAGCTATAAGTTTTAAAGGAGGACTCCAGTTGGGAAGAGTATGGCATGTCTGTGTTTTCAGTGCAGATCTCATGTTCGTTACACAGGAGCATGGCTACCAGGTGCCACCCAAGAAGGAAGTATCGGTGTGTCTCAGGTTTTCCAGGAGGCCACTGAAGACTTCCCTTATAAATTGCCTTCCACGATGGGCTTTATTTGGGGTCTCTCCAAGGATCACTTAGACGCATTCTTCACATGTGATACAGTGCACTTCCTGATTTCTATTGTTTTGAAGACAGAGATATATGGAAAACACACCCCTTCCTTATTCTTTGAGTGAGCATTGCATTTTTGATCATACACAGTTGAGGAGTCAAGTATACAAGTCAGATGACCACAGGAAAAAATATTCTCCTTGGAAATGGATAGAATTGGAAATCATTATGTTAAGCAAAAAAGTTGGAAAGAGAAATATTACATGCTTTCGTCATATGTAGAATCTAGATTTAAGAGTGTGTGTGTGTGTGTGTGTGTGTGTGTGTGTGTGTTTGTCTTAGGGAGAAGGTAGAGTCTCACACTGTAGGCCAGGATAGCCTCAAATTGGAGGTGATCCCTTCCTTATGATCATCCCATGCGCAATGATAGATAGATAGACAGACAGACGGACAGTATGAGTAAGAGAGAGGGAAGTAGAAAGTGAACTGATTCAAGGCCAGCCTGGTCTACAGAGGAGCTACAGGGAGATCCTGTCTCAAAAAGACCAAAAAAAAAGAAAAAAAGAAAGTAAACTGAGAAGGAGAGGGATAGAGTACATGTGATTTGACAGTAGAGGGGGGGAACTGTTTGGTAGAAGGGGTTCAGTAGGGGAAGAAGGGGGAGAGCAGGGGTGAGAAGACCAGAGTATGGTGATATATGTGCATGACAATATAATAAAACTCATTATTTTGTATGCTAAAGAAAAAAGTAATGGAAAGGAGGAAGGAAGGAAAGGAAGGAAGGAGGGAAGGAGGGAGGGAGGGAAAGAAGCCCAGCTTTTTGAAGCTGCCACAATGAGAAACCCAAGGTTTCTGCCCCCACTCGACCCCACCCTGCAACATCTAGGCCCTTCCCTCTTTATTTTTAAAGAATCACTGTTATAATAACTTTAATTTATCTTGAATTTTATAGAAGTCTATGAACATTTTAAAAAAGCACCTCCTTACCCCATCATGCTTCTCTGACAGTTGTTAAAGTAGGCAACGAGCATGTCAGCAGCTTGAGCATCGGCATCTTGCAAGGATTTCAGATCAATCACCTACTGACCAAAGAACTTGGCAGCTCTGCTATCTTGTTTTAACACAATGGTATATCCACTCTGATGGTAAACCTGTCCAGTCAAATTTCCACCACACATTTTGGAAAAATCAATGGTGATTAGCAAATTAGTTAGCTATGGCACAGAGCTGTGCTCGCTTCTGTGTTGGTGACAACACAGAAGCCAGTTTTGATACTGGCAACAAAGCATCAAGAACAATGAGTTCCACACTGTAAGAAACAGAGTCAGGTGTCCTTCTGCAGGATTGTATCCAGTGATCGGCATATGTGACAAGTGATGTATACCTTGATATATCTTCTCAAGACATTTTCTATCTATTTCTGTTGGAATCTTCCTTTGATTACAAATTGGTTATTTCCATCCTTAGAGCTACTTGTACCCAGTTCTGCCAATAAAAATGCAAGGAGATGTTTGGATTGATGATGTAATAATAGTTTACATATATCTGTAAAATTGACAAAAGTTTTCTTGGTTCCTACTTGAACAACTTGGGGAGGTTTCATAACAAATTTCCTTTTCTCTCCAGCAGCCATATCTGGATTCTTTTCTCTCATGATGATGAGTGCTCGATTCAGTAGCTCCTCATATGTGTAGTCTCTTTCTGAGCCTGCCCGGGCAGGCCCTGTCTGGTTACTGAATGAAATACCATCATCTTTTTTGCTGTTTTCATCTTCTAAACCTTCATGTGGGAATTTGACATTCTCCCTTTTCTTCTTTTTATTATCAAGCATGATATCAAGGTCATCCTCTGGTTCAGCGGGGTCTTAAGTATCGCTTTCAATCTTAAGATCCTTTACACTTTCTTCAGCTTCATCAACATCAAATATCTTTTTTGGTTTTTCTTCTTTTTCTTTTGAGTAAAGAAGTTCAAGTCATCATGACCATCAGATGCGTCTTTTCTCCTACTGTCTTCATTTGCTTCCACTTCTTTGTCCTCAGTGGTTCTTGCTCAACTTCTTTTGTTTCTGAGGGTTGGGTTTCTTCTGATTGGGCTTCACCGTCTTCGTCTAACATAAATGGCTTCTTTTTCTTCTTGCTCATAGTAGGATCAAAAATCATCTGTCCCTGGACATGGCTGCGGCTCTAGTGCGCTCAGCACGGACAGGAAGTCGGCCCTTCCCTCTTAAAGGATGCTCAGGACCAGCTAGTGGAAGGATGTTAATCTCTAGGCTACCAATTGTAGCAGCTTGATATTGAAGCCTGGGTTTGAATTCCGATCTGCCATCAGCCAAATCCCAGGCAGGTTCCTGGAACTTGCGTCTCTATCATTCTGCTTGCAGAACAGAGATAATGGCAAGTGCTGTGAAAGGTATTTAAACACTGCACTAATGGGGAGGGCGAGCTGGCATATAAGCTATCTGGGGCTGCAGTAACAATGTAGCAGAAACTTCAGGGATTTATTTAAAATGTAGTATTTAAAAATTCAGTTAATTAATTTATAGTTCTTTTTGTCTGCTTGTTTTTGAGACAAGGTCTTATACTTGTATAGCTCAGGCTGCCCTGGGATCCATACCCCTCTTCCTGTTTCAGTCTCCTGAATGACAGGATAACAAGTTACATAAATAACAAAGATTTATCGTCTCCCATTACAGAGGCTAGATACCTGAGTGTCAGCAGGCCCTGCCTTTTTTAAGGCATGTCAGGAGGAAGCCTTCCTTGCTGTTTCTGAGCTTCTGGGTGTGGCCACCAACTCCTAGCTTTTAGATTCCTAACTCCTGTCTCTGCACTATCAGAGTATACTCCCTGAGTGTCTCTGGCTCCTTAGTCAAATTTCCCTCTTATTTTTTTCTTAAACTTTATTACTAGCAAGGTGGGGGATGTACCATGGTGTGTATCAGAAGTTCAGAAGACAATTTTTTGGAGTCAGTCCTCTCCTTCCACTTTTACATGGGTTCCAGACACTGAACTTGAGTTGTCAGGCTTGACACAAGTCCCATCTCATCAGCCCTCCTTATTTTAATGACTAGTAATGACTAGTAATGTTGGGTGAAAGGCTAACCCTATGCCAGTATAATCTAGTCTTATCCAGCTAATCCTGTTCTCCATGACTCTGTTTTCAAACAAAGGCTCACGTATGTAGGGTTCAGATATGAGTATCCTACACTGCCTCCCCTCCCCCACCACAAGACCAATGACAGCAGCAGCTTCTCTATGCGTTTATAGCTGGGAAAAGGCTTGAAGGCCATGTGTGCTGGGTGGTTCATCTACTGGAGAAATGCCTGCTGTGACAGGAACAGCCACTTTCTTCTCTTTTGTGGTTAATGCTAAAGGGACATTGGTTTTACAAAAAGTGTTGTGGTTTTCCTCAGGAAATGCCCCTGGCCAAAACCCACAGAACGAGAGCATTGTTCAATGAGAGTGAGCCAGAGAATCCCTGGCTTTGTCAGGAAGGGCACCATTTGCTATATGGTTTAGACCTGGAAATATTTCTCATGCCAACAGCAATTATGTCTAAGTGGGGAGGAAACTGAGGGGAGGTATGGGCATTGGTCTCCTCCATGATCTGCCCCAGCACTAGAAGAGCGTTTCTCCCAAAAGTCAGACTTTGCTTTATGTTTTGTGTACTTTCAGGTCCTTGTCATAATGAGCCTCCTCTGCTGTAGCTCACCAGCAGCTGCAGCCGCAGCCTGCTTGGAAACATCTGAGTATGGTGGCGTACCATGAACTGTTACTTGTGAGTGCTGAAATTAAACTTCATGTAAGTTATACCTACCATGAAACATGGTTATTTTTAACTATTTCAAAATATAAAGACCACTCTTAGTAGGTAGGATGTGGCCCACAGGCTTCCAGTTTATAGCCCCTGACTCACGCACTACTGAACATCAGAGAGGCTGTGTTCTTCCACAGCTCACTACTGCTATCACAGGGATGAATCCCCAAGGCAATTTTACACCTTATAACATTTTCATAGACTCTGGGGCTCCAGTCCTCTTATCTACCCCAGTTTTAGGCACAGTAGAATAATCTGTCTCTGTTTGTAAATGAGAAAACTAAGACTCCAAAAAGCCAACTGTTCATTTAATAAGAGTTCTGGCTAGACTGGACCTTATATCTTCCGGCTCCATATCTGGTGACCCAGATAAGAGGCCACATTGTCCAGATGCACTCCAAACCAGTTCCTTCCCTACAGACATACCCAGATACCTACCACTTCCCACTACCCTTTGTTACCCCTCCCCAGTGACTCTTCCAGAAATCCTGATGCAGTTGGGGCATAAGTATAGAGATGAGGATTCTCCAGAATCCCAGACTTCTGACCAAGAGGACCAGGTGCACCTCCAGCCTAAAGAAGCTCCCTGCTGCTCTGTGCCCTGCACACTAGCAAGCAGTAGGGGTTTAGTCAACTAGGCCCAACGAGTTTCTGAGCCACCTACTTTGTTCTACTTTTGGAGACAGTTTTCATTCATTGCCATCAGGAAGTGACAACTACATGCTTGTGGGGGCCAGATGTGCAAGAAAAAGGGAGGTTTAGAGGCAAGGTAATCCATAGTGAATTTAGAGAGCATTTGTCCCTGCTAAGGGGGTGGGTGCTTCTTAGGTTTAGTTAACTGTTGCCAGATCTGGAACCCTCCCAAGTTTTAACTAACAGTATAGAAATTGGGTGATAGGGTTGAAAGAACTGCACTGTGTGCAGCCTCTGCCCTTAGGGTTATCTCTAGATGCGAGCAGTAGACACAGCCTGGTAGTACATTTGTGAGGTGGCTGCCCTTCCCTGAGAACACTCGTTACTGGTAACCAAAGGTAGGGATGAGAGGGCTTTTGATGGAGAGGAAAAACAAGGGAGAAACAAGCAATCATGTGACCTTGAATAGAATCATAAAGGGGGGTGGGTGTGAAGCTGGCGTTGGGAAGGAGATGAACACTGAATTATTCAAGACAGGTTCAGCCCAGGGCAGAAATAGAAAACAAGTCCTTGCTGTGTCCTGATTCTGATTAAATTGAACTTGACGATACCTTGTCATAAGACACCTTTGATGGAAATGAAGACGATAATCATGGATGCTATCCAACACAGTGATTGATAATGTTATGCTCCCTCTTACAACCCCCAACTGTGTCCTTGAATCCCAGCAAGGTGCCTGGCATGGGGCCGACCATCCAAACTGGCTCCAGGAGAAGGAGCTCAGGGTTGGGCAAATACTTCCTCTGTGTTTAATACTCTAAATATAGTCAGGAGCCATGAATCGCCTTGTGGTAAACCATGAACCACATATACAACAGTGGTCCCTAAGATTACATCTGCTGGTAACATTGTAGCATCTTAGTCTGGGCAAGTACACACTGATGTTCACATATCGTAGATAAAGTCATCTAAGCAAACAATGCTCAGACTGTATTATGCCCTGTTAATCTGTGTGACTGTGTACATAACTTGTCTTGTCACCATGGAGGCCACCCTCCTTCCCCTGCACGCTCCTTGATGATGAAACCATCCTGTACTTGTATCCCTGGTGTCCCATGAGCCAAACTTCCAACTTCAACAAAGGATTTGACTGGCTATTTCAAGACTGTGTCTCCTCTCAAGGAGCTCACTGGCTGCTGAACAAACACCTGGAAATCAGTACTGAAGGGACATTCAGGTCCTTCTCCCACTTGGTGTTTATAAGGAGGTGGATACTACCCAGTGGCCTCACTTCTTCCTGCTGGTATTATCTGCCTTGTTAACAGTGTGGAGCCTAGGTTTCTCATCTGTAACTGGAGAAGACAATAATCTTCACACTTCATTGGGTTGCTGGGAGACCTGAATATAATAATGAATGTAAAGTACACAGTGGGTGCACTTTAAGAACACTGCAGGGCTGGAGAGATGGCCTAACGGTTAAGAGCGCCGACCGCTCTTACAGAGGACCCGGGTTCGATCCCCAGCACCCACATGGTGGCCGAGAGAAGTCTGGGGCTCCAATTCCAGGAGAACTCCAGTTCCAGGGGAATCCGACACCCTCTTCTGACCTCTGCGGCGTTGCACGACACGGGTGCACAGACTTGCATGCAGACAGTACATTCATACACATACAGAAATAAATAAAAATTAAAAAAAAAATTAAAAAAAAAAGAACACTGCAAAAGTTGTTGACCACATTGTGTTTTTGTTTGTTTGGACATCTTACTTTGAAATAGCTGTGGATTCACAGAAAATTGGTTAAAAATAGTGTAAATGTTCTGTACCTTTGCCTAGTCCTCCCTGCCTACTCTTCCGGAGATGTTTACATCTTACTTTACTAGGTTATAATAACAAAACACTGACATTGAAGTAATGTGTATGTATAGTTCTATGCTATTTTATCACACATATATCTGGCTCGTTTTATAACTATTTTATAAGTACCTTGAGAGGAAGTACAAGGCTGTGGTTATGAGTACAGCCATAAATTCTAGACTGTCTGGGTTAGAAAACTGACCTGGCCATTCCTGGCTGTGTGACCTTTAGTACGTTACTTTACTGCTCTGTGCTCATCTGTAAAAAAGGAACAACAATAGCATTTCTTTCACAGGGTGGTTAAGTAGATTAACTAACTTACATACATCATGCTTAAATCTTACTGGCTCTTTATAAACATTCCATGATGTTTAGTTTTTATTATATTTACTATTGTTACTATTCCTGGGCCCTAGGAGGTAAAGGGTAAGAAGAATCTTGGCCTGACTTCTGTCACAAGGCTCAGACCCTTATTTTCCTTTCATTAATGGCTGTGATGTTTTACGGAAACTGGCCAAGTAAACACCAGGGGTCTGTGTTGTTGTTTTGTTTTGGAATAAGCCCTTATTGCAATTTGGAAAGAAAAGTGAGGCTGTCCAGGACCCAGCCTTCTCTGGAAGGCCTGGGGTCTGTGCTGTCCAGGACTGAGACTACCTCTGTTAGGCCTGGGGTCTCTGCTGTCCAGAACTGAGCCTTCTCTGGAAGGCCTGGGGGTCTCTGCTGTCCAGGACCGAGACTACCTCTGGAAGGCCTGGGGTCTCTGCTGTCCAGGACCGAGCATACCTCTGGAAGGCCTGGGGTCTCTGCTGTCCAGAACTGAGCCTTCTCTGGAAGGCCTGGGGGGTCTCTGCTGTCCAACCTCAGCTGCCTTCATCTCCACTGCTTTGGAGAATATCTGGCAGAAGACACGTAAGGGGGATGACACTGGCTCCACTGGCTTTTCATCCCACAAAAGCCTGCATCTGGGCCCAGGTGACAGCGCCCCAGAAAGCTCATCCTTTCTCCTCAAGGGTCCTCCATCTAGCCAAATAATGGCTCCCTAGATGGGCTTCTGGCTGAGCAACACTGTCAAACTCAGAGGACATGGAAGAAACAGGACCTCTCCTATACTGGGCCCTCCAGAGGACTAAGTAATGGTGGCTACGCAGCTGGCTTCAAGGCTGCATTTCCTAAGAATTTACATGAGGAGAGTAACAATCTAGAAACAAGACACTTTGGGCAGTATGGGAGAAGCGATAATAATAATTATGATAACAGTGTCCATTTGCTAAGCACTTACTTTGAGCAAAGTGCTACTCAGTTCTCAGAACAATTTACAAAATGGTACTATTACCTCATATTACAAGAAGTGGTCAGAAGGTCAGAGAAACCAAGGTCATAGCTGATAAGCCACAGAACCAGAATTGGAATCTAGATGGCAGACATCCATGCTGGATTCTTTTTGAGACAGGGTCTCCCTGTAACTCCAGCTATCCTTGAACTCACAGAGATCCATTTGTCTCTGCTTCCCGAGTGCTGGGATTAAAAGCATGCACCAGTACACTCAGCTCATGCTGGACTCTTAACAAACAGGTTTCACTCCTTCCCCAGTGCCCATAGCTGGATGATGACATGGCCTCACAGCTGGGACCTTGCCCTTCATTAATAATGCTGTTGTCTATTTAGCTCACTCATTTCTTGTTACTGCTCTTCTAATATGATTTTATGTATCCTCACATGAAGTAATGGATTGGAGTGGGTTATACACATAGTTTTTAAAAATGCACCTCGGGGCTGGAGAGATGGCCTAGCGGTTAAGAGCACCGACCGCTCTTACAGAGGACCCGGGTTCGATCCCCAGCACCCACATGGCGGCCGAGAACCGTCTGAGACTCCAATTCAAGGAGAACTCCAGTTCCAGGGGAATCCGAGACCCTCTTCTGACCTCCGCGGCATTGCACGACACGGGTGCACAGACCTGCATGCAGACAGTACATTCATACACATACAGAAATAAATAAAATTAATAAAAAAAAAATTAAAATAAAAATAAAAAAAATAAATAAATAAAAATGCACCTCAGCTGGAAGACATTAAGTGAAAAAAGCAGGAGATCTGACTCAGTGGTGGATGCTTATCTAGAATGCATAAAAGGCACAAAGCTCTGGGGTTGATCCACAGACCCCATGGGGCATAGGAAAGTGGAGAGAGATGCAGAAAGAAAATGAATGAATATCACTATTTTGAAATGGCTAGGCAGGTCTTACAGTATCCTGGTTGGGAGATCCAAAGTTGGACTGCAGATCTGAAGAATGCCTTTCAGTCCTGGGATCCTACTTGATATGCGGATGAGCCACACAGATTTGGCTCAGTACTCTAATGTGCCTTGGAAACCCACAATGAGCTCTCAACCTGGAAATGGTTCCTGCTTTTCCACTTCCAGCCAGCTCCTCAGGCACAGGCTGCCAGTCATCCCAGCCTACTGGGGGTGATGACATCAGTGTAGAACTGGACTGGCAGCCCTGACTGCTGATTCCAGCCTGGGCCCCTCCCAGATTCACAGAGGGGCGGGATGCTTCCCAGGTGGTAATGACTCACCTGGACTTCAGGCAAAGCCCTGCCAAACACCCCATTCTCTGCCTGTACCGTGGCTGTCTGTGAGGTAGACCATGGGGACCTAATCACACCACCTCCCCCAACTCCCTTGACTCAAAACGCAACAGGAAAAGTCAGATTCCATCATTTGGAATCCATTTGGCTTGGGTCCATGACAGCATTCTTACTCAAGACCTGACTCAGAGTGGGGATGTAAGCCACAGGGAAAGCTGTGTGGAGGGGGTTCTGAGTTACCAGCATTGTCCTCACTAAGTCTGGCTGTGAATGAAGATAAAGAAAGGCTGGTAAAGTCTCTTCTACCCCAGCACACAGCACTGCATTTCCTGTGTGGAAACAGTACACAGCACACTAGACTTTCTCCAGAGACAAACTGTGCGGACCACAGGCTTCCCCTGCACACCGTGTCCTTTCCTTTTACCCTGCCTTAAGTGGGGCTGACTCAGCAACCTGATCTTTGATTTCCTGTTTAGAACTAGTTACAGATGACAATGTACGAGCCACAGTAATGGCGCTGATCAACACCCTGTCTGCCCCAAGTCACCTCTACTTATATGGACCCCAACTCTTAGGCTCCCTTTCAGGATCACTTTTCATCTGCTTTTGCAGTAGTATGACCAGTTTCCCTGGACTGGCTAAAGGGAGTTAATTGTGCACTGCATGGTAAGGGATAATCATGCACTGTGCTTCCCTTTCATGTCAAGCACACCCCAAACTTCTGGCTTGGAACTCCCTACTGGACAGCATACTTGCACTCTTCCCATCAGGCCAGTGGGTACAGCCTGGATGTCTGAAGTGGGAGAGGTCTTGGCTCAAAAAGGCAATGGTTTTGGGGCTGGAGAGATGGCCTAGCGGGTAAGAGTGCTGACTGCTCTTGCAGAGGACCTGGGTTCGATCCCCAGCACCCACATGGTGGCTAAGAACCGTCTGAAACTTCAATTCCAAGAGAACTCCAGTTCCAGGGGAATCTGACACCCTCTTCTGACCTCCTCGGCATTGCACAACACGGGTGCACAGACCTGCATGCAGACAGTACATTCATACACATAGAGAAAAAAAAATGGCAATGGTCTTGCTGAAAAAAGTGATAATAGTGTTGCCCTTCCTAGCTCTCCAAGCAAGAGGAACATCTGATATCTTTGCACCTTTAATTCATCTATTTGCCAACACCCAGAAACTAGAAATGGCACCCAGGCATTGCAGTATTGGAGGGGTTGGCACTGACAGCTTGACTGCTGAAACCCGCTTCTTAGAGGAGACTCTTAAATGACATCAAACTAGAAATGCCACATTCAAACAGGAGAAACTCAACGTTGGAGGGCTATGTCAACCCCCTGATTCGGGGTGACTAATGATTCCCAAGACCACACTGCTGAAGGGTCCTGACCAATTGAAAAGTTTTCAAAAGCATTTAAAATAGATTGCTTTTCTTCTCCCCCAACTTTAATCAGTTATTTTTGGCTGCAAATAAAACCGATACTGGTGCTCACTTGAAGCTATACTTCATAATCCAGTTACTATTCTTAAGGGAAAATATTAATACGTAAAATCCTACTTGGCTATACATACCATGTGGGAAAAAATGCAGGGCAGGAGGACCCTTCTACATACACACTCCCCCACACCAATCCCTCCCATGCCTTAAGCCTGCCATTTCATCCTGACTTTATTGGCATGCACATCTGGATCACATAAATTTCAAGTATGGTTTTCAATATTAGTACTGCTTAGGGTTACAATACTTGACAGATCTCAAATGCTAAGATGTCAAATCAAATCAGTCTGACCAGTCACAGAAGAGAAAGGGGTGAGAGGGATGTGCAAGGGGGAGACTACAATAATAAACATGAGCTTGCAGCTGACCCATCCATTCTTGGTTAGCTGCACAGAGGCTTCAGAGGGATCCTAATGGACTCTCGTGATCGGGACAGTGTTGACCTATAGGCTCACGTCTCCCTTCCCAGATGGTGTGAGGAAGTGAGTGCTGTGGCTTCTGGGGTCTGTTAATGCACCCTGATTTCCATGGCACGGCATGACAAGGATGCCTGTGTTCTCAAATGAGTCTCGTCAAAGCAATTCCACTTGCAAGTGGCTTCGCGGATGAGTGCTACTCCCAAAGACATAAAGAATATGAAAGATCATTTCCAGGATCAATTCATCACCCAGAGCTCTACACCACTGGCCAGATATAGTGTGAAAACTATCAATTTGGGTGAGAAGCCAGTTCAGCGGATGTTCACTTGGCTGAGAAAAGTGTGTTGAAAGGCTCTAATGAAACTATTTGAGGACAGCCCTGGTTAGTCTAGGGTCCAAAGAGCATCTTTGAAGGTTTAATTTACTTTTATTACTCTAATTCAGGTCTTACCCCAATGGATCTAACTTTACAGCACATCAGAACCCTTGGGGTTCAAGAGGGTGGTGGGTTTCTGAAAATACTGAGTAAAAAAATGAGCATGCCTCTGAAAAAAATTGACAAGTACTTCTAATTGCATTTTCTATCTGTAAACAAAACAGAACAAACAACAACAAAAACAAAAATCAGAGTCTCCTTTGTTAATATTCATGTAGTGGTTCTTATAATATTCATTGGGGACAATTAAGTAGCCCAGAATCTCATAAGTGCTTTTCCTAGCTTCTAAAGATGCTAATAAATGCTATGTGAAAATAAATGGTCACAGTAAGTAATATGAACACTACTGGGTTAAGCAATGTTATCTACTTCTTATTTTATTTATTATTTTTATTTTGTGTGTATTGTCTGCCTGCATGTGTGTAAGTGCATCCATGTCGTGCAGTGCCCACAGAAGTTAGAAAAGTGTGTCTGATCTTGTAGAAGTGGAGTTGCAGATGGTTGTTAGATGCCACATGGATGCTGGGAACCAAATCTCAGTCCTCTGAAGAGCAGCCAATACTCTTAACTGCTGAGCTATCTCTCCAGCCCCGTTATCTATTTCTTTTTTTTTTTTTTTGTCTTTTCGAGACAGGGTCTCTCTGTAGCCCCAGCTGTCCTGCAACTCACTCTGTAGACCAGGCTGGCCTTGAACTCACAAAGATCCGCCTGCCTCTGCCTCCCAAGTGCTAGGATTAAAGGCATGCACCACGCCCTGCTGTTATCTATTTCTTTATTGCATGTCTTCTCAGGTCCTTGAATATGTAAATATGTTATAAGAGGGTTGGGAATTTAGGGCAGTGGTAGAGCACTTGCTTAGCATGTGTTGAGACCCTGAGTTTGATTCCCAGCACTGAAAACAAGCCAAGCCAAACCAAAAAAACAACAAAAGCCCTCCTTGTAAATGTGTTATAAAATGTCAAAAAGCAAAGACAGTATCATGCATTTTCTAAGCATATTTGGCCATGGAATCCTTATTTATTTTTATTTTATGCGTATGAATATTTGCCTGCATTTATGTAATTGCACCCATGTGTACACTGCCCACGGACATCAGAAACACAGTATCAGATCCCCTGGCACTGGAGTTCTGAACAGTTGGTTAGCCACCATGTGGGTGCTGGGAGCCGAACCTGGATCTTTTATAAGAGCAGCCGGTTCTCCAGCCCCATGGAGTCTTTTTCTATGGTGCTATGTCACATGAGTTGTGTTCTGAGAACTGTTTGGGGATTAATTGATGCTTAAGCCCTCAATAAATAATAATCATGTCTAATCCATTGGTTAGAGTGTATAATGCAGTACCTCTATTTTGGTTCACAAAGAAAGTTTCCGAGTATCATCAGGCCTGTGGGTACACTGACTTCCTGCAGCCTCCATAGGGTCTGGGCTTATAGGTAAGTAACATGGCTTGCTGCTGCCTTCTGGGATTTTCAAACATCCAGTATTCTACAGTAGTGAAAGCAAAGTAGCTGTGTGGTACAAAGCTGCATACTGGCATTTCTAGTTGGAGATGCGATGCCAAGTTGAAACACCTGGGAGACATGCTCCAAGCCAGGCCAGCATCAAGCAGCCTGGGAAGATGCTGAGAGATCCTAGCCTCTCTAAAGGCACAGAGGCCGCCAGACCCCCGTTAGTCCCCGGGTGGTCTAATGTCTAATGGCTTGTGAAAAACACAGGGCTGCAGTCCATGGCACTATGTATATGCACTGGGATCCTTTCTTTCCAGTATTCTAACAGTTCTTTCTAGTCGCTGAGGAACACTAAACAGAAACCAGAAACCACTGTCTCCCACAAAATGAACCCTGGTCAGATGATGCATAAAGTCCCGGGTTAATGTGGCTGAATGAGCGTAACTGAGACACTGCCAGTCGGCACTGCTGCTTCCTGCACGCTGACTGCCATGCGCTTTGCAATGCCTTTTTTTTTTTTCCTGTCTATTTTGAGACAGGGTCTCCCTGTAGCCCCAGCTACCCTGGAACTTGCTATGTAGACTAGGCTGGCCTTGAACTCACAGAGGTCTGCCTGCCTTGGCCTCCAGAGTGCTGGGTTTAAAGGCATGCACCACCACACCCAGCTTGCAATACATTCTTTAATTTTTGCTGTAACTCTGGGAGAAGTTGAATCAATCTCTCTCTCTCTCTCTCTCTCTCTCTCTCTCTCTCTCTCGGTCTTTTCGAGACAGGGTCTTGCTTTAGGAGCTCGCTCTGTACACCAGGCTGGCCTTAAACTCACAGAGATCTGCCTGCCTCTGCCTCCCGAGTGCTGGGATTAAAGGCATGCACCACCATACCTTTAATAAGTGAATATTTCATTTCACTTTACAGATGAGGAAGTGAGGCCTGACAAGTCAAAGGAGCAGAGGCAGAGGCAGAACCAGTTGAACTTAGACCTAACTGTCTTCATAGCCTGACTTCTCCACCTCTTCATCCAACAATAATCTATGAACCCTTCCTTACCTTGCACTATGTACAGCGAGGGCCAATGGATAAGGCAGGGAGATTCTGCTCATAGGAAGAAATAAGATTCAAGGCTTAGAATATTGAGATCTAAATGCTGGAAGGTATAAGCTTAAAAAGAAAATGCCTCCCCCCCCCAAAAAAGAAAATGCCTTGCATAGCTAGTCAGTATTCTAAACACTTTATATGAGAGAGGAGAATCCCATGCAAGAGGTACCATTATTTCCTCTGTACCATGGAGACAGAGAGTCACATAGACAGAAAAAATGGAGAGAGCTGGGATGAGATTCCAGTGTGTGGAAGCTTCATGGTGGCCTCTGTACATTACAAAGGAAGAAGGGGACGACTCCAGAGCTAAGGCATGCTAGCCTAAGTTCCCTGCCAACCCTGCTGCCAGGCTGCATGGCTGGCTCCAACAGGCAGGCTGGAGGGGACATCACGCAATTTTCCTGTGTCTATTCAGAGTGTCCTTGCCTAAGCCTGCAGCTATACAAGAGCTGCCTGAGGCCCCCATTTCTCTCTGTCAATTCAGAATGCACCCTCTCCAGTACGGCTCAGACTCTTCTGAGGGACACCTGGCAACCATCTCTACAACTTTACTCAGTCGGTCCTGCTTCCACCCAGGCTGGCTCTCAAGCTGTGTTTGAGGCTCCTCCATTCTCTCATACTAGCTCCTAGCTGTGCACTGCCAAGAAATATCTTGAGTCCTCTGGTTAGTGTACCAGCCTTAGGTCTGTAGCTCTAACAAAGCACACAGCACTATGCCTCCTACCCCGCTGTGAGGAGCCTCGGATCCTCCCCATCCCAGCCCCTTAAGTAATGGGATTATAAAATATTTCAGTATGCAGCCGGGTGGGCGTGGTGGCGCATGCTTTTAATCCTAGCACTTGGGAGGCAGAGGCAGGCGGATCTTTGTGAGTTCAAGGCCAGCCTGGTCTACAGAGTGAGTTCCAGGACAACTGGGCTACAGGGAGACCCTGTCTGGAAAAAACAAAAACAAAACAAAACAAAAGATATTTCAGTATGCTCTACCATGCCTGGCTGCTGGTTAGGTTTTTTTGTTTTGTTCTATTTTTGAGACAGTCTCTTACTCTGTATTCTGGGCTGGTCGAGAACTCACTATGTGGACCAGGCTAGCCCCCAATTCACAGCAATTGCCTGCTGCAGCCTCCTGTGTACTGGAATTGTGGACACGAGCCACCACACCTGGAGTATCTGTCATGATTAAGTTTTAACATATGAACATTGGGAGGACATACTCAGATCACAGCAACATAGGACTTTTCAAATAATGAAATACTTTTTAAGGCATTAAAAATGAATATAAGGGGCAAGCAAGATGGCTCAGAAGGTAAGGGTGCTTGCTGCCAAGCCTGACAAATTTAGTTTAATCCTCAAATCTATATAGTAGAAAAAGAGAACCAAATTTTGACCTCCACATGCACACACCTCCCACACAAATAAATAAATGTAAAAAAATTTTAATGAATATGAAAACTACATTAATAAGTTAGAGATGTTCAGTGAAAACAGTATTGTGTTTCAGTTCTTTTTTTTTTTTTTTTTTTTTTTTTTGAAGACCAGGTTTCTCCTGGGCCCGCCTTGGCTGTTCTGGAACTGACTATGTAGACAAGGTTGGCCTTGATCTCACAGAGATCTGCCTGCCTCTACCTCTTGAGTGCTGGAATTTAAGGCATGTGCTAACCACACCCAGCCCAAGTTTCACTTTTTTGTAACAAAAATATTCATGCCTAGAAAACAAGCACTAAGCAATTAGATTACAGATGATTCCAACATCCTTTCTATGATCCATAAACCTAATCTATGTTGAATATATTAGTCATAGTAAAATTAAAAAGGTTTTCGTTGGGGAGAGGGAGGTAGAAGGCATCAAGCAGGAGATTTAGCAAGTATACAAACTTATATTATTATATACAAAAATATATTGAACACAATGCTTCAATAAAAATTGGCTTAAAAAAAACCCACATATTGAGAAAAATTCCATAGATAAAAGCTTCAAAGGCAAGCACCAACAATTCAGAGCACAGGTCAAGAAAGAAAACAGTACCATAGGTCAGTCAGCCTAGGGCGGCCCTTGAGGATACAATCTAGTTTTTTGTAGGTAGTTTTTCAACTGAAAACATTGCTCCAAGAATGAAAAGCAGCTGTCAACAGTCCTAGGGGCTGGAGATCCATATTTAGTACTTCATCGGCCACACTACCAACTAGTTTCCTTGTCTCTCAAGGTCCCTTAAAAGCCAGAGGGAGATCCCACTGGCCAGGTTTATGCAAGTGGGCTATGGGGTTCTAAGAGAGAGCTTCCTTGCTGGGAATTTTAAGGTCTTGTAGACCTCTTAGACTGGACCACACACTTGAATCCCTGTGATCCCATCTGAACTCAGGCTCTGGCATGGGAGAGTGGGTTGGGGCTTGAGAGTCTGCATTTCCAACAAGATCCCCAGAAACACTGAGGCTGTAGGCCCAGAAGCCCAGTTCTGAGCAGTCAGACCCTAGCACGTGGGAGGCAGAGGCAGGTGGATCTCTGTGAGTTCAAGGCCAGCCTGGTCTACAGAGTGAGCTCCAGGCTACCATCTGGGACTAAAGGGAGACTCTGTCTCAAAAAGACCAAAAAAAAAAAAAAAAAAAAAGAACTGGCATGATTTAATGTCAAATGGGTTAATTATCAAAATGGGCCATTTGACATGGTGACCAATGGATCAACCCCAATGTCTGAGCTGCATTATAGGAACACTTGCATACAGAATCACAATTGGGAACCTGGAAAAGGTAGGCAGCCCCAAAGAGTCTATTCAGAAACAGAAGCAAATGACACTTGTAAGTCACCTTCTAACACTAATTATTGATTTGCTCTCATGAAAGCTGGAACTGAGAGAAAGTGTGAGGTGGAGAACAGGTAAGGAATTACTGCTTTAGACAAATTTGAAAAGGACATGAGTAACTAGCAACAAAGGTGGAGAAAGCGGAGGGAGGACAATGGAAATGGTGTTAGAGGGACACAGGCCACTCTGCTGCAGCTGGAAGCCTGTCCCTAGGCCCCTGAACAATGGCAGCGGGCTCTGTTTGCGCACACCCCACTTGATACTGTCTGGACTCAGAGGGGTGTTAATGAGGCTGGGTGGAGAGGCATACTCCATTTTTCATCACTGACATTCAGACGGGCAGTCCCCGGCCCAGGATCGTGGCCAGTCAATCAGATAACAGCTCTGCTGTGTATAAACACCTTCCACCCTCAATCAGCAAGGGAGGCAGGTGCTGGAGATCTGGTCACGGTCAGTTGGACAATCTGATAAAACCTTCCTGGGGTCGTAGTGGCCCAAGAATAGACCCGGCATAATTAGACCGGGCAGAGGGGGGCTGTCAGGCAATCCAGACGGAAATAACAGGGCCTCTGCCAATCAAAGGGAAATCCAACCGAGAGAGTGGTTGGGGGGGGGTCTGTTGTATGAGTGGACAGAGGGGGGAGGGGAGTTTCTCAGAGGCTGTCTGGTGACTCTGGCAGGACTGCACAGCTCATTATGTGAGCCCCAGAGCTGGGCGGTGCTATCGATCACTATCTGGGGTCTCTGGGGGATCCACCATTATGCAGCAGGACCTGGTGGATGCTTTGCTTCCCCGGTGACAGCAACGTGGCAATGCATCCTTGCCGATGGAAAAACAAGGTGGCCCTTCCTTTCCCCTCTCTCAATCTTTCTGTGACCCCCTTACCCATGAAGGTGCAGAAATGGGCAGTCACTCCCAAATCACCACAACAGGCTTGTAGTGTGCAGAGCTGCTCTACACATTTTATCACAGGGAGGCTGGTGATTCTAAGGGTTGCCTAGCTAGGAACAGAGACTTTTTCCTGTCTTGCCCTTTGGTGCTGTCACACATGCATAAAATGTCAGGTTTATCCAGGGAATCTGTCCTTTCCAAGAGCTCAGTAGAGCTTTCTGTCTTCCTCCCAGCACAGAGCTGGACTTTTACCTCACTGGGTTTTGTCCCTCCTGCTGCTTCTCAGGGACCTAAGCTTGTCAGGGACCTAAGCTCCAACACAGAGAGGCATCTGGGCTCCTTTCTTCCATTGTTTATTCTTTTGCTAAGCTAAAAGTTTGCCTTCCTGCAGCTTGCTGTTGTTCCAGAGACCACGGGTAGTCTCTGTACTTGGTCCCCATGCCCCTCGGAGAAGAGATGAATATTAATTAATTAACTTCCAAATTAATTCAACTTTAAGACGTAATACACTGAAAGTTTCTTGGGATCAAAATAAAAAGGTTTAGATTGCACAGTTAAGGAAGCAAATATTATCAGGTTCCTGTCTCCCCTTTACACACTCACCCTTACAGTGCCCACCGCAAGGCCCCCCCTCCTGTTCTTGGTTCTCACCATCCCTCTCTATTCGGATACTGTTTATTCCTCTCCATGCACTCCCAGCAAAACAAAAGCCTTTTAACTATTATTCTCAGCGTGTCCCTTTGGAGGCCGAAAAACATATTCATGGGTATTATGCTGAGCGAAAGCCAGACTCGAAAGCTTAAATGTGGCTCAATTCCATTTATATATTCTCAAAAGAGAGAGCTATCATGATGGAGAACAGATCCATGGTTGCCAGGAGCTGGGGGAGGGTGCAACTAGAAAGCATAGTGGAGGGAGCTTCTTGGAGCGCCAGCCCTGTTCTGTCCCTGATAAGAGTGGAGGGTACATAAAGGCATACATGCGTTAAGATTCATAGAGCTGCTCACACATCATCTAAAAATCAATTTTAGCAAAGGGAACTTTTAAAAAAATGCATGCTCCAATAGAATGAAGGTGGGGAAATCTGCAACTAGCAATGATCAACGGAACCTCACCATACAACAGAGCTGTTTCTTCAAATGTTTGGAGACAGCCTTCTGTATGGTCCACACAGTTTCTCCTTGCAAGCTGGAGCTGCCACATTCTATGTGACCATGGGGACCGCCTTCCATTGTATGCAATATGAATGAAACTGGAGGATCTGCCCCCCGGGGTCTCTTGCAGCCATAGGAGCCATCTGAGGCCTACCATGTGAGCACTCGGTACTCCCTTACCTATCTTCTAGCCATTCCCTCTCTCTCTCATATACCAGATTTTTCCCCTTCCAAACCCACCAGCTGTCCCCACCTGTAATGTTCTCCCTTATGTGTCTGCATGGCTGGTTCCTCTTTTCAGATCTTGGCTTGAATATCCTCTCCTTGGAGAGGCCTTTGCCAGCCCTCTGTATGGAGCAGGTCACCTCCCTTTTCATTCTGTGATTCTATGTTTCCTTCCCTTTTATGGAACATCTCTCTATCTTTTGTTTGTCCCTCAGTTCTCTAGTAGAGGGGAAGGATGTTCCTCTACAGAGGAACCCCTGTACACTACTGTATCTAGTCACCTAGAACACATACCCCAGATATGCTCAAAATGGAATGAATGAGTCACACAGAAGACAGTGAAGAAACAGTGGGGTGAAGGGTGGTTGGTATGTGGCACCCCAAGTCCACTAAAATTCTTTTACTAACTTCTAAAAAGTTTTACATGCAAACATTTTAAGTAATTTTCCCTAACATTTTATTATTAATTGTTTTTGAGACAGGGTCTCCCTGCAGCTCCAGATGGAACTCATTATGTAGACTAGGTTGGCCTTGAACTCACAGAGATCCACCTGCCTCTGCCTCCTGAGTGCTGGGATTAAAAGGATGGGTTTCCATGACTGGCTACAGTATTAAGTTTTTTAAAAATAAAAACTTTCAATTTGAAATATAAGTCATATGTTTAATCCCAGCTGGGGCTACTAGGCTACCCTGTCTCAAAAAGACAATAATAATAACAATAATAATAATAACAACAACAACAACAGCAGCAGCTGGGTGCTTAGAAGCCATGTGTCCCTTCCATGCGTTCTGAGCATTTTGAGTCAGGCCCGAAGACGTTGCAACAGAAGGGTAGAGCCTGGTCACCATGCAGTTTTTCCAGTACCTCATTTGTCTTCAAAGTCATATTTCCAGCCCAGGGGGAGGGGTTTTGGGGGCATTCAAAGGCCCACAGGGAGATGATGATGATGAAGGACGACCCTCTGCCACATTTCCATAGTGCCTTCCCTTCCAGTCAGGCTTCCGTGCTGCAGCAGAAACCACTCTTTTGGTACACAAGTTTGGTAGAGGTGTTGGAACAGAACATACATGGCAATGCTTTTGCCAAGCTATGGGAAGCACAGCCTCTCACTGGGCACTCGTGCATCTGCTCATAACATCAGCAGTTGCTCTTGTGTTATTAACCACATACTCCCATCCCTTGCTCTGCATTCAGATAGAGACCAGGAACAGGGTCATTTGTACTGAGGTCATGTCTTCTAAGTGGGTATCTGGTTTTTCAACTCTGCCATCCATGTTGCTTGGGAAACCAGCTTCACCCATGGAGAAAGTATATCAATAGATAAACCTATGTATGGTCAGTGAAGTTCTCATGAGAGAGATAAAAGCTACACTGACCCGACTGTGTACTTAGTCCAGAAGCACTTGCTTGTCAGTTGTCAAACACGTGAAGCAGTAACAATCTACCCAATTTCTCTTTATATTGGGGGTTCCAAGTCTGCCTTGGTCCATGCTTAGAATCTGATGAAGGATGATAGATCTCCCCAAGGAAAATAAAATGCATATCGATATAGCATTTTGCAATTGATCACAGGGGCTTATCATGGCACGTTCACAAGGCCTGTAAGTCTCACCAGCTATGGCTGGTGCTGATGTTCTTCCTGCGTGCTGGTCCTGCTGGGTCACTGAAGTAACACAGTCCCAGAAAAACAAACGACGAATGGTATCCCTCATCTGTGGATGCTAGCGCCAATTACCCAGTTGTAAGTATTTCCTGTGTTTGGCCCCTTGAGCTTTTGTCCAAAGCAGTTGGGAGTGATGCATATTGGAAACAACAACAACAACAACAACAACAACAACAACAACAACAGAGAGGCAGTGAACTTCTGCTAAAAAGAATATTGAGAAAGACTGAGAAAGAGATGAATAGCATGTTTGGCAGAATGCATGAGCTCTGGAGGGGTGGGGGGCTGGGGGGGACATGGGTCTAGATTTGATAAAAAAATATGTGTAAATAAATAAATAAATAAAGGTGTGTGCCACCATGCCTGGCTCTATTTTTTCATTATATATAAAAAAGAGACATTTAAAACATGGTCCCAAATGGATTCATGATATAAGTGGTTAAACAACATATGGTCTTAATCTAGTAAACAAACAAACACTCTACTATACCATTATTTTTGGTATAAGAGTTATAATATTTATGAAAACTAACAGCTTTTTGTAAAACAGCAACAGAGAAAGGCCATTTTACTGTAAAGAAAGCACACATGATGGAATGCATTTGTGTTTTAAAGGTGTATGCTACATAGGGAATGCAGGGATCAGGACACTTTATCCAAGGTGAGCTGATCTGGCATGTGATCATTCTGAGCTAACGGCACTCGAGGGGAGCAGGTGTACAAAGAGCCATCAGAACTGCCTTTTCTCACCCCTCAGCAAGCCAGAAAGATTCCATGAGAAAGCTACCTCTCTTGTATGTATATGACAAGGCAGTGACTTTGAATTGGTACTAAGATGGAGCCACATAAATAACCATTCTGAAATAACCCTTACATTCTACCAGCTTCATATCCCTCTAAAGCCCTCCTACAATTGGCTGGTTCTTGCCTAGATCACAGGGCTCACATTTCTCCACCAGCTTATCACTCTTTGTTTATATAGTATAGAAACATTATACTTTGTTTCTTCAGGCTTTGCTCTATTGTAAATGTCCCTGTGTGCATGTAAAAATGTTTTTTTTTTTTTAAATAATTTCTCCTGTCTGTCTTGTGTCAATTTCCTAGATGCAACCCAAGGAACTTGATTAAGAATGAAGGGTGGGCTGGAGAGATAGCCTAGCGGTTAAGAGCGCTGACTGCTCTTGCAGAGGACCCGGGTTTGATCCCCAGCACCCACATGACGGCTGAGAACCGTCCTTAACTCCAGTTCCAGGGGAATCCAAGACCCTCTTTTGACCTCCACAGCATTGCATGACACAGGTGCAAAAACCTACGTGCAGACAGTACATTCATACACATAAAAAAAAAATGAATGAAGGGCAAGGATAACCTTCAGCTTCCTTTACTTATTCAGATCGTCTTTGACTTATAACAGCTCAGCTTACCATTTTGGAGTTTACAATAGTGCAGGAGCAATATACATACACAGACACCCTCTTCTCTGTCATTCCCCACCTCTCAGACTAGCTATATATGATATGATACTGTCTCATGATGCTAGGCAGGGTCAACAAGCCACAGTTCCCAACCAACCATGCAAGCTTGAAGATGTATAACTGAGAAGTAGAAAGAAAAGAATGGTTATCAGGGGCTGTGGGAAATGCAGAAGGGGACTACTGCTTAATGGGTAGAAGTTCAGATTGGGAAGAATATGTTCTGGAAACCTATTTTACAACAATATGAGCATAACCAATACTATTGGATTTCACCCTTAAAACTGGTTAAGATGCTAAATTAAAAATTTTTATTAATTTTATTTATTTTTTTATGTGTATGAATGTACTGTCTGCATGTAGGTTTGTGTACCCATGTTGTGCAATGCTGCGGAGGTCAGAAGAGGGTGTTGGCATCCCCTAGAACTGGAGTTAAAGACGGTTCTCAGCTGCCATGTGGGTGCTGGGGATCGAACCCGGGTCCTCTGCAAGAGCAGTTGGCGCTCTTAACCACTAGGCCATTTCTCCAGCCCCAAATGCTAAATTTTATGTTGTGCCTTTTATATTATAATCTTTACTTTTTTTGAACATAGGAAGGTCAAATACTGTTCAAGTTTGGGTGTCTCTATGGTAGTAGTCTCATATTTCAGTAATATTATCCACAAAATAAAAAAAAAAAGCTTGGTGGGTTTGTTATATTTTAATAGGTATTATTTTCTCTCTCATTGTTATTTTAATTCTTTTTTTTTAATTTTTATTTATTTTTGTAGTGTACGAGTGTACTGTCTGCATGTAGGTTCGTGCACCTGTGTCGTGCAATGCCGCGGAGGTCAGAAGAGGGTCTCGGATTCCCCTGGAACTGGAGTTCTGGAATTGGAGTTACAAACGGTTCTTAGCCGCCATGTGGGTGCTGGGGATCGAACCCGGGTCCTCTGCAAGAGCAGTCTGTGCTCTTAACCGTTAGGCTATCTCTCCCGCCCTGTCATTTTAATTCTTTATAGCGACTGAATATTAATACACAAAAATCAGTAGAGACATTTTCCACTAAGAAAAAAAAAAGAAATTCAAGTTTAAAAGACTTCTGAAGACAGGATACAAAATTATACTTTCATAGCAATTTGTTATTCTCTACTTAAGGTAGCAGGCAAAAAGATCCATCTGAGATATCTGACAATGCTGACCACTAAATTTATGCTTATTTGAAAAAGAGTGAGAACAAGAGAGAGAGCCAAGTACACTTAGCAAAACAACGAAATGCAAGACACTGGACTGAAGAACTCTTTCTGGGTGTGTAGCTCAGTGGTAAAGTGCCTAGCATGCACATCTTCCTGGGTTCCATTCCCTGCACTACTAGGAAACAAAATACTCCCCTCAATCTAGATATCCTCTAATGAGTCTATTCTAGTCTTTCTTTAGTTCTGGCTCCAACAATGTTGCTAAATGTTTTATTTTTAAATCCCTAGGGGGCCTGCACTTTCCCTACTTCCTATAATGCATGTATCTATATTTTATTGTCTTGAAGTTCTGCATTTCTGAAAACAGAATGGGGCTTATAAACAACAAGTATACTAAATATGGACCTTCTGACTCCCTCAAAGTTATTTCTAAATCATCATTAAAGAAAATAGCACTTACGTTAAATCACTAAACAAATACAACTCAGTACAGTGTCTAGAAATTTAGTGGTACTTGGATTAACATTAATTTTTTTGAATACTAAAAAAAAACAAGCCCATCAAGCTCATAATTTTGTGGATAATATTACTGAAAATAAGAGTGAATTAAAAATTGATTTAAAGAGAAATACTGACTAGGGGCTAGAGGGATGGCTCAGCAGTTAGGAGTACTTGCTGTTCTTGCAGAGGACCCTAGTTCCGTTACCAACACCAAATGGTCACTTGCAACTGTTTTGTATCAGCACTGTACACATATTGTGCATTTAGATATATGCGCCACCCGACCCAGCCATACCACTCCTGGGCATGTACCCTCAAGACTTACGCCACCACAGAGATACATGCACGGCCATGTTTATTGCAGCTCTCTTCACAATAGCAAGGAGCTGGAACCAACCTAAATGTCCCTCAACTGACGAGTGGATAGAGAAAATGTGGTACATCTACACAATGGAATTCTATGCAGCAGTAAAGAAAGACGACATCACGAGCTTTGCAGGAAAATGGCTGGAGCTAGAGGACATCATGCTGAGTGAAGTAACACAGTCCCAGAAAAACAAACGATGCATGGTATCACTCATCTGTGGATGCTAGTGCCAATTACCCAGTTGTAAGTATTTCTTGTGTAGGGCCCCCTGAGCTTTTGTACAAAGCAGTTGGGCATAATGCATTTTGGAAACAACAACAACAACAGAAAATACTGCATCAAAGAACTGTCTGAAACAGTGAACTTCTGCTCAAAACAGTCAACTTCCCCATGGAAAATATTGAGAAAGACTAAGAGATGGAAAGCATGTTTGGCAGAATGCACGAGCTCTGGTGGGGTGGGGGAATGAGCGGGAACATGGGTCTAGATTTGTTAAAAATAAATAAATAAAAAAAAATAGATATATGCGGGCAAAACATATACATTAAACAAACAAATAAAAATACTGAGAAAAAGATAGTTACACTTAAAGAAACTGAAACCATCAGATGAATGATGCACTAGGGCATGTTCCCTTCTGGACTGGAGCTAGACTCTGGTGAAAGAAAGAAGTTCTTCTCCTTCTCACAATCCCAGGAATAATTTGTATTTCCAAGATGGCAGCTGGAGCTATGGTTTAACCTGTGACCAGGGAACAGGGAAGGCACATGTGTCTTCTGATGAGATGACATCAAATTATTCCCTGACTGTCAATTCACATAGCCTTAGGAAAAGAGCAATTTTTTTTAGGCAGGGTCTCACTATATAGCCCTAGAACTTGGTCTAGAACTTACTATGTAGATAAGGCTAGCCTTGAACTTAAAGAGCTCCACCTGCTTCTGAGTGCTGGGATTAAAGGTGAGCACCACCATACCCAGCAACTTTCTAAAATTTAATGTGGGGTTCTTCTCTATAATAGGTGACAGAAGTCGAAGCCAGCAGATGGTATATAAGAAACTCATTAGCCACATATGGGAGATATGACAATCATCTATACATCAAGAGCAGGTGGCCTTAACAACTTCAGATGGAGAAATAGCATGGAACAAAAGAAGTATGTGCTGGAGAGGACAGAATAATTTTGACTTGAAGACAGACGGGTAAGTGTCTCTGGGAATTCCTCAGCCAGGACTAATAGCTAAAATTACCAGCTTAAACTGTTTCCCATGTTCATTCTCTAAAGTACTATAAAAGGAAACAGTTATAAATTTTTTTCTCAATAAAGTGTTCACATTCTTCTCTCTAAGACACAAGAGACCAACAGTCATTTAAGACCAACTGAGGAAAAAAATAGCATTTACAGCCACTGTGCAAATCCTGAAAAATTTCACTTGCTGAGTAGAAATGCAGTGAGTGGCTCCCAGGTTTCCCTGGCTCCCCGGGTGTATGAGAGACTGAGGCCTGCCATTATGTGTGCATATCAATGAACCTCAGATCTGAGGCTATGCCACAGAGATTCCCCAAGGAAGCAGGCTAAGTGTTCATAACAGCCTAAGAACTTTGGGAATTAGAGGACAATAGTATCTTCTTCTAATTGGATCAGAAACCACTTTGATGTCTTCATCCCAAGTGGAGCAGCTCTGCCTCCCAGCTCCCTTATACTGGGGTAAACATGCTCTCAGCCTGGAAGGTGGTAGCTGGAGAACTCTTGTCAGTGGAGCCCAGCCCAGCAGCTCCCCTCTGGAAGATCACATGGCCAGGCAGAGCTGAGACACAGCACTATAAAATGGTTCCTCTGGCAGCTTATCTTGTGTGTGTTTATTTATTTATTTATTTTATTATTAACATAGGTAGGCTGCTTTTTGGTTGAACAAAATAGTCCAAAAAGAAAGTTCCATGTTTATAGCTAATAAGTTTTTGGTTTTCAAGTCTTTATAGTGGCTTACACAAATAACACAAAGGAGCCATTTAAATGGGTGAACAAGGAATCCAAACTCAACTGATTTACACATCAGAAACATATACCATATATACTAATTTTCCAGTCTTAAGTTGAGCCAATATTTTTCTGGATCTACTGACTTGGGCAAGGGGAGGATCAACCTAAAGAGACCTTAAATCAACCAGATACATATTTTATTCTGTGTGTGCCCCTGGTCCAAGTCCACTGACTGGATCCAAGGCTGGGTTCCTTTGCCTCCTCCTATAATCCCTCCCTCCCCAGTAATGAAGAAAGGAAGAGTCATGGTGTTCTTGAGAAGACTGGGAATGATTTAGCAAGGACTCTTTGGAAACTTCTAGAACAACTATAGAGCTAGCCGTATGTTTTGTGGCACAAAGATGACCTTTCTTCCTTTAAAAATTGGTAAAATATTGGCCTTAACCCCCAATCAGCTGATTCCTTTGGAAACTCTTTGATTCACAGTTTGTGAGGATGGTAGCCCAAGCCAGAGGGACAGGCACAGGCGCTGGTATCTTTATTCTGGGTAGAGGCATTTTGCCTTTGCCTACCAGACTGTCCATTCAACAAGTACTTAAGGAATATTTCCTATATGCTGGGACATGTGATTCAAAACAAACAAAAGTCCTGCCTTAAAAGATCATACACCTTATAATAAACATACAGAGAGAGAGAGAGAGAGAGAGAGAGAGAGAGAGAGAGAGAGAGAGAGAGTAGTTGGTAGAAGGAAGACAACTGAATGTGTTTAGAAAGCTGTGCTAATTCATGCATGGAGGCCCTCCCTCCTGGAGAAGGTAGCAGTGAGGATGGCCCTACCCTAAGGAGGCTGGGCCACTGGGTGTTAGTTACAGTAAGGGCGCGTCCCTATGGGTGTCACCTAGGAAGAAGAGGCCAGATCACACAAAGTTGGAATTTTATGCTAAGTGTGACAAGAGGGTCTTTGGCTAAGGAAATAGTATGATAAGACTTGCATTTTTTAAATTTTATTTTATTTTATTTTTTTGTCTTTTCAAGACAGGGTCTCCCTGTAGCCCCAGCTGTCCTGGAACTCACTCTGTAGACCAGGCTGGCCTTGAACTCACAAAGATCCGCCTGCCTCTGCCTCCCAAGAGCTAGGATTAAAGGCATGCGCCACCACACCCAGCTAAGACTTGCATTTTTAAAGACTGGTTCTGCAGACTAGAGAGATGGCTGCTCTTGCAGAGGATCTGGGTTCGATTCCTAGCACCTACATGGTGGCTAATGACCACCCATAACTCCAGTTCCAGGTGAATTCAACATCCTCCTCTGACCTCTGCAGGACACAGGTGCACTTAGAAACATGCAGGCAAAATATTCATACACATAAAATAAGAAATAAGTAAAATATTAAAAGAACTGGTTCTGGTTTCCAGGGAGTGAGAGTAGGAGTAGGGAGGGGGCAGGTTAGAGCAGTAGTGCAGGGAGGAAGGGACAGTGGCTCACAGGGAAGACAGCAGCAGGAAGCAGCAGGGTTCTGAGGACCAACAGCCACGTATGAGGACAGCTGCAAGCATGACAGGTGGTCGCCTGTGTCCCCTCTGCTGAAACACTTCACAAGGCACAGAAAGAAGCGTGCAGGTCAGGCTCTGTTTCAAGGTAGAAATAAGGTTAATGTTTAGGGATCTGCATGAATGACAGATGGAAATTCTTTGCCCATTTTTCCTTGGTCTATTTTTGCAACTTTCTCTATATCTGAAATGATGCAAAAAGAAATGTTAAAAGAGAAATTATTACTGTTTTTGAGAGTTCCACTTAGATGAAGAACTGAGAGAGGAGCAGAGCTGAACAGCACAGAACTTGTTGACACAGGCTGAGTACCTCAAATCCAAACACAGAAATCTGAGATGCTCCAAAATCCCACTTCTGAGTGCCAACATGATACCACAAGTGAAAAATTCCACACTTGACTCCAGAGACAGGTGGCAGTCAGAATGAAGGCCCATGAAGAAATATGTATAGAACTGTCTTCAGCCTATGTATATAAAAACATAAATGGAATTCATGTTTAGACTTGGGTCCCTTCCCTAAGATGTGTCATTATGCATGTACAAAATTGGAAAATAACCTGAAATCTGCATACCTCTGATCTCAAGCACTTTAGATGGGAGATAAATATTCAACCTGCACCTTCACAAGAGCGACGTAGTGGAGTGGTGGTGGTGGGGGTCTTGATAGTTGTGGCTCCAGCAGTAAATGAGAAGTGAGAAAACGATGGCATACTACTGCTAGTGCTTCCCAGGAGCGTCCTGGGAGCTGTCACACAGATGCAATGGCATAATGGGCATGGTGTTGAGCAGAAAGAATTCAGATGTTACTTGTGTCTGATCAGAGCATAAGGGAGGACAACAGGAGCAGAGATCTCCCACGGGCTAGAAGCGGTGAGGTCCTAGCAGTGAGGGTTGACAGTAGACAGGCAGGAAGAGGTCAATTAGAGGAGGGCAGTGTACGAGGATGGAGCTGAAGGAGGTTATTCCACTCAGTAATGGAAACAAGGAAATTTCCTTCTGATGAATTTGATTTTTTTCTGTGATGTATAAAAGAGGGTCAGTGGTCAGTAGTTGAACATGAAGGAGTCAGTAGGTGGTGAAGGCTTCAAAGAGAAGAGGAAGTGTAAGACAAGAGTCAAATGGATATGGAATGAACACGATTGTTGGGTAGAACAGAAAGTTCCCTTGAGGTATGTGGCAATGTCTCAGCCCAGGCTGCTATTACAAAATACAATAGACTGGATGGTTTGTAAATAACAGAAGTTTATGTCTAGGCATTGTGGAGACTGAAGGTCTAAGATCAGAGTGCAGATTACCAGTGGGGTCTGGTAAGGACTCCCACCCATATGGCAGAAATAGGATACAGAACTCCCTGGGGTCTCTTTTATAGGGCATCAATGACCCAAGGGCTCTCTACTCTTTTTAAAAGATATTTAGTGATGGCTTGGTGGTTAAGAGCGCCAACTGCTCTTGAAGAGGACCCAGGTTTGATTCCCAGCACCCACATAGTGGCTAAGAACTGTTTTTAACTTCAGTTCCAGGGGAATCCAACGCCCTCTTTTGACCTCCACAGCATTGCTTGACATGGGTGCACCAACCAACATGCAGACAGTACACCCATACACATAAAAAATAATAAATAAATTAAAAATATTTATTGATTTTTAATGTGTACAATGTATTGTCTGCATATATGTACCTGTATCTATCTGTGTTGTACAATGCCAGTAGAGGTCAGAAGAGAAGGTCTAGTTCCTCTGGGAACTAGAGTTATGGAAGGTTGTTAGCCACCATGTAGGTAATAGGAATTGAACCTTAGTCTTCTGCAAGAGCAGTAAGTTCTCTTAACCACTGAGCCATCTCTCCAGCCCCGGGGCTCTACTCTTATGACCTACCAAAGGCTCCATGTCTCAACACCATCACACTGGGATGAGAGCAAGATTCTTACATATGACTCTTAAGTGTGGAGCATAAACATTCAGTCCATCATGGGCCATCTATCCAAAGTGAATCAAATCAGAAGTGTTGTGCATGCTCCTCTCTAGCCAAGCCATACTGTGTGTGTGAGTGCCAGCATGGGAAGGGTAGAGTTGGGTTTAACCGAGGTTATGATTTTCCATAGAGGAAGACAGTAAGAAGTGAGATGACATGACGGCCAAGACCCCCAAGGAAGAAAGCAAGAATAGAAAGATCTGGGTTCTTGGACAGAGATTCCATTTGAGTAGAAGAACCCTTAGAGTCAGGGCTAAAAAAAGGGAGCTGGAAAATCGAAAGATGGTGGTAAGAGGGAGGGAAGCTTGCGATTATTTCAAAGACAATGTTCTTATTGGTTAGGCAAGGCCTAGGAAGGATCTGAAAACTGGCAGCCGAGTTCAGATACAGGCCAAGGCCACTGGAAAGAGGTCAAAGAGCTGAGAGGCTGATACTGGAGAATTAAAGAAGAGTTAGGGTAGTGAAATGGGGGGTGTGCACTGGACAGCATCTTCAAGGGACGATGCAAGGGTGGGATGCTACAGTCTGTGTGCGACTGGAAGGCAGGCACATGGCATAATCTGTAGTGCTATCTGCTTCAAACGAAATGCTTTGTTCCAAAAGGGAAAGACTCAAAAATGGAAATAAGGAGGGTTCTGATTCATATCCAGGCCCTAAAGAAATATATATCTACCCCTTGAGACTGCTGTAGGTACACTAATATCCTGGAGGGAAAACAGCCAGATTTCAGTTATGGCAAAATAGAGAAAGAAGTAGAGTAAATAAAAATTAAAAGGCCTAACTTTGAAAATGCATCCTGCTCAAAGACTTAGAAGAATAACTATCACTAACCACCATGCCCTAGCCATGGATTTTTTTTTTTTTTGCCTTTTCGAGACAGGGTCTCCCTGTAGCCCCAGCTGTCCTGAAACTCACTCTGTAGACCAGGTTGGCCGTGAACTCACAAAGATCTGCCTGCCTCTGCCTCCCAAGTGCTAGGAGTAAAGGTGCGTGCCACCACGCCCAGCTTGCCATGGATTTTTAACATAACTTGTTTCTCCCAGTGCTGGAAACCGGACACAGGGGCTCAAGCATTTTAGGCATGCACACTACCACTGAGCTCCATCTGTGGCCCAGGAACCATTTATGAAACATATTTCACCGAGGAAGTAGAGCTCATCTGGACCCTTCATACACATATTCATTTTACATCCATACTTCTTGGCTCCTGCCTGGCACAAGGCAGGTGTTCCATGAGTATATGAATAAATTTGTTCTTCCTTACAGGCCCCTCGCCTCTTTTTAGCCTTTGCACCCCGGAGCTTGTTCTCATCAATCTTTTCAATTACATGTTTTTAAATGGTTAGACCTTGAAACATGCCAGCCAAACTCCAGCCAGCATTTTCTAAAGTGCTTTAGAGTAGAAAAGCCTAAAGTGAAAGCATACCATGCTGCAGAGTCTTTAGGGTAAGGATGAGGAAAAAATTTATCCATTTCATAGTCTCCCTCAGACTCAGTCTATGTTCTAAGGTGTCTTCTCCAACTTCAGGTGTGCTGATGTGATGGTATTGAGAAGGTGGGTTCTGAGGGGGGGGGATTGGACACAAAGTCTTCTCTCTTGTAATGTCATTAAGACCCTTATTTAAGATGTTTCCCTCAGTTTTAGGGGATCACTTTTCAACCTCTGAGGACAGGTTTCTCTCCTCTGGAGAGTGCAGCTCTCATAATACAACTGAATTTGTGGCATCTTGAACTTCTCAGCCTCCTAACTATGAGAAATAAACTGATAGTTTCCATAAACCATCCTGTCTCAGGTATTTTACTACAGCAGTACAAATGAACTAAAACACTCAGAGCCTAAATAATTTGCCCAAGATCACACATGGTATATAAGAAATAGAACTGGGCTGGAGAGATGGCCTAGTGGTTGGGAGCACCGACTGCTCTTACAGAGGACCCGGGTTCGATCCCCAGCACCCACATGGCGGCCGAGAGCCGTCTGGAACTCCAATTCCAGGAGAACTCCAGCTCCAGGGGAATCCGAGACCCTCTTCTGACCTCCGAGGCGTTGCACGACACGGGTGCACAGACTTGCATGCAGGCAGTACATTCATACACATACAGAAATAAATAAAATTAATAAAAAAAATTTTAAAAAAGAAAGAAATAGAACCAGAGCCAGGTGTGGTGGCACATGACTTTAATCCCAGCACTTGGGGGAGGGAGAGGCAGGTGGATCTCTATGAATTCAAAGCCAGCGTGGTCTACATAGTGAGTTCCAGACCAGCCGGGGCTACAGGGAGACCCTAGCTCAAAATGACCAAAAAGAAAGAAAGAGAACCAGAACCCAGGACTATAGGCTAACTATATCAGTACATACCACAGGAGGTATACCAATTGTAAACCACCATCCAAGCTCAATCACTCATAGCACACCCTTGGCCTAAATTTCTACATCTAAATTAGCACAGAAGGTTTCAGAAAGAAAATAGGAGGGGTCATTTATCCTTTTTACTCTAAACCAATTACTTCGAAATTCTATTTATTTTTATTTTATATGCATGAGTGCTATGTCTGCATGTATGTATGTACACCCATGTTGTGCAGTGCATGTAGAAGCCAGGTGTTAGAGCCTCTGGAATTGGAGTTATGGACAGTTGTTAGCTGCCATGTGGTTGCTGGAAATCAAACCTGGGTCATCTGCAAGAGCAGCCAGTGCCCTTAACCACTAAGCAATTTCTCCTGCCTCTAAACCCATTCCTTTTAAAAGTCATTTATTTTCTGCTCTTCCCATTTAAAATAAAAGTGGGGGTGGGGAGCTGGGGGGAGGGAGGAAGCACTGTCAGACTTGGAAAACACCAAAGCAAATGAGTTTAGTTTTTCCCATGTACAAACAGGCCTTCATGGATGCTTAAATTAATAAAAATCCCTGTTCTAATTTTATTCTGGGTACTTCCTTGGCCTCTTTCAAATTCTGGCCCTTGAATGGTTTGAGTGATTGAAGATACAGCTTAAGGTTTCATAGGAGCTTTTCAGGGATGTCTGCATTAATCCTCTGCTTCATGCAATGTAGAAGACATTAAGGAAAATTGTCTGAAGTTAAAATATGTACTTAATTCCCACTACAGGGGATGGATCTTTCTAACAGATGTTTTTCTGGAGTGGCTGGTGATTGTAAAATAGGAAGAACTAAAAGAACCAAAGTCAAAGTAGGTAAAAAAAGGATGCCTTGGGCAGGGCTTGGGCTGAAAGGCAGGAATAGCATAACAATTGAATTTCCAGACTGTTGCTTATGAAAAATAAGCTGTTTTCGGATGGTTTCTGGGATACAGCTATGCATGGTGGTCACAGACCAGAGAAAATGAACCCAAATTGATGTAAAAAAATAATCATTTAAGTAAGACATTCCTCTGATGTTTAAGCCAAGATCTCCAAGGGTATCAGGTTGCCTTGTTTGGGGGACTGTTTGGGGATTCATGGCAGTATACTTACTCCTCATGGAAAACAATGAAGGTAGTTGTTTGTAAAGTCAAAGGAGCTCCATACTTTGGAGGCCAGCTCAGCCCATCTTGCTCCATCAGGGCCATGCCAGTCCACCACTCCCAATGAGAGTTTCAGCCCAGCAGATGAACCCTGTAAGATGTCCTTTGAGGGAACATGCCTTGTTATGTGTTAACTGGCTTTTCTTTCTCTAGCCTCAAACAGACAGGAATTACACTTGGGACCCTCATAGCAAGAGCATTTGAAATTTGTTCATCTGGGGCTCCTGTTCTGTACTCCCCTTGCCCTGGAGTTAAGAGACCTACAGAACCTGGAGAAGTGGGTGGGTGATTGGGAAGCAGCCTGGGGTATGTAATAGACAGCCTGGCTCCACTGCTTACCGGCTCTGAGAGTAGTGATTGGCCACTTACACTCTTTGTGCTCCAGTTTCATACCTGTACATGGGAATGCTGCTGCTACCCACTCATGGAGTTGCAGGGAAAATGAGCAAGATAAGAATAAAATGAGTATCATGGTGAACAGCACATGGATAGAACTCTTTGCCTCCTACTCGTGGTAGGCTAAAGGTGAAGGGTGGGAATACCTTCAAAGGTGAGGAAGGCATCTTTTTTTATGGCTCTTAAAACCCACTGTTTTCTTTTTGAGGAGCTATTTTACAGCCACTGAATCTAACTGCCGTGCAAGCTCAGCATGAATACCCTCCATTAAGAATCATGTCACACCCTTGCTTCACAAGTCATGGAAACCCAAATCAGACTGCATTCAGCTTTGGGTAGGGGGAGACATACTGTAGGCTTTCAATTTCCAAAGTCATGATCAGAATGAAATGTTCTCACACCAGGCATTTCACATTTCAGAATTCAATTACAAAACCCTATCATTTAGCTTGTTAGGCTGGCTGCTCCACCCCAGAAAGAGTGACAAAAGACAATTTTTACAGCCAAGCTGTGAGTTCCAGTGCTATAAATCACTGGTTATCGGATGGAGTAGAACTCATTAATATAAACGAGAAGCCTGAAAGACACCTATTACTGTGCTATTAATTTGTTTGACGATCTACTGCATGGCAAGGGCTAAAATAGTTAGGCTGGGCAAGACTGCATCTCATGTAGAAGAATAATCTAGTCCCATTAATTTTTGTCTTAGACTTGCCTAATGGAACTGGGCATAATCAGAACTCATACATCTCCTTGTAGCTTTTTCATCTTCTGCTTTTTAAAGAAGGTAGGAGGTGAGCTCAAAGTCCTGGTACTTAATAAAGATAAGCAGTGAGAGGAGATTTGGGGGGCTGAGAGCCTGTAGCTAGCTCTGTGGCAAAGCTCTTGCCTAGCATGTATAGGGCCCTGGGCTAGATCCCAAGGACTATACCAAAAAGGAAAGAAAATAAAAAGAGGTTTTGAGTTAGGGTGACATGTTAAGGGCTGTAACTGTTCCACCTTATCTTTTCCTTCTTTCACACTGCCTCTTGTGTGATTGTTTTAATGAATATGAATCACGAACTCCTTTCTAGTTGGGTTAGTTCGACCTATCCATCCACTCATCCATCCTATTTGCTGGGACATGGAGTGGGAGCACTCACATACTCCCTGTGCCTTAGTCAAGGGACATGCGGAGGTAGAGAGGGAAGTCCCTTTACTAATATTTTTGTGCACTCCTGTTTTTCTGTCCAACTTTCTGTCCAGCATTTCTGTGGCTAGCAGGTCTTGCAGCCTCTAAAGCTGTTACTGAAAAGAGACTCACACCCCTGAGGGGCTCTGGCGTGCTCCCTGGTCACCTGGGTCAGAGCTGCCCACCTGCTCTCTTCCTTTTCCCAGGCCCTCACTGCTGTTCAAAGGGCATGCCCTTGACATAGAAGGAATGGGAGAAAAAAAAAACCTGTATTTTCAGAAATTGGGATTATAGATAAAGGTTTAGGAACCAGAACTGTATCTTCCAGATGCTCACTGGACTAAAGCAAGATTTTAAAAACAAACATACACAAAAAAATCTAATCGATGAATGTATAAATTTCCTGCATAACAAAAAGGCATAAACAATGACCCTAAACAAACTCCTGCAATCAAATCCACCAGCAAGACATGAAGGCCTGGCCCTGAAGCTGAAAAGAAAAGGCAGACACCAGTGCAGTTACTCCGTGGCTGATACCTTTGCTTTAGCATCACCCTGTGAACATTCAGAACTTTGGTTTCTCCTCACTGCACAATTCTTGATAATGTTAAAGATTAAATATTATATAAGGCATAATGTTTGGCAAGTGTTTGAAAGGATAAAGAAGAAAAAATCACATGTACTTCCACTCCATGAAATAATCATTAGGAACACCTTGGTGTATTTCTATACATACAACAACATATGTATGATTTTATAGAACTGGACCATATATATATGTGTGTGTATGCATGTATGGATGTGAGTGTTGTATGTAATATATATGACCATTTTTCTATACCACTTTATCTCCTTCAAAGATATAACTTTAAATAGGGTCTATGGCTTATTTAAGCCTTCTTGGATGAGATGGAGACAGGATTTTATTCTCTCCCTGGCATCACTATTACAATTAGAATCTTGCCTGCCTATCTGAACCCATGACCAGCATGTGCAGATTCATCAAGGATCACTTTCTTCAGGAAACATGAGAACAGGAATTCCTACCATGAAGGTCTCTGGCATGGGAGGGCCCACTCGTCCCTAGCCTAAGAGGCAGAAGGCTTCAGGTTATAAACAGAAAAGCAGTCAAGAGCTGGCCTGGAATTGTTGTTAGTTTTCTTGCTAGTTTGAGCTGGCCACTGAGCCTGAGGCTCTCGAGTGATTCTGTGCTTGTGGAAACACCTTAGAACAGCCAGCAAAGCAAGATGCCCTATGACTAGCTGATGCAAGGAGCCTACACCCTCAGAGGCATGACCTCTTTACTCTTGGAAGAGTATCTAAACTTTGGTGTCATACCCAAAGGCCAGTCAGGAAGGCAGCTAGGAAATCCTTGGTTTATGGCATGGGCTTCTCAGGATCTGGTCATAAATAGCATCTATATCTGTATCTCAGCTTGTTGGTGCATCTATGGGAGGGCGGGGATCAGCCCCTGATAAGACATCTCTCACTCAACTTCCTGGCCCTGGTAGATTCATTCCTGATGTATTTCATCCTCTACATTTCTGTTGACCTCAGTGGAAGTCAAAGGACTTTCTTAGGTTGAAACCATTAGCGTCTCCTACTCTCCACAGTGTTATTTATGGAACCACGGGCAGGAGGTGACTGTTCACTTCATTGGTCAGGACGAGAACCACAGGAAGACCCAAGAAAGCTTACAGAGGACTCGTCCTGCCTGAGCACTTCCCAGGAGCAGCAGCCATCAGCTGAACTACTGTTCTAGGCAGCCCCATCTCAGAACTTACAAATGTCTTCTAACTCCACCTCCCACTTTTATTAATCAGTCAAGCATGTTTTACATTATACAACAGTGTTAATGTCAGAAACAACTTCCCAACATCTACAGTGATCTTAATCAATTGCAAAGAATATATGAATGGTATCAAGTGGAAGCTTCTTGCCCAGAGAAGGAGGTCAGATGTAGTCTTAAATGTGGACTCTAATACAAATTCTCTACTCTTCACAGTAGTGGTATACTTTAAATGTATTTAACCTAGGTGAAAAAATAGCAACACTCACATGAAAGTAGGTACCAGCTCTCCTGCGAACTCTTCCCATAAAGGAACTCACTGGTAGCCTGTGATGTGTGGCTCTCCTCTACAGATGAAAAATCAGACACTGAGATCAAGAAAACTATAGATGGAGCTAGGAAGTAGTGAGTCAGGATAGAAGCCCAGGCAGTCCTGCTGCAGAGGGTTCTTAACTTCCCTCAGAGCCACAGTGCATAGATTTCAGCTGCCATGCCTTGGAGACAGGAAGCCCCAAAGATAAGGTAGGATGGGAATGCAAATCTGCTTGTTCTGTTAGCCTTAGTTCTCAGGGCACAGGGTATTGAAATGACCTTCAGGAAGCAATCTGGCAATATGTAATATTTCTGTCAAGTATGTTGACATCAGGGCCTAGTAGCTGAGTTCGATCAGACTTCTCCCTACAGTGTCTAAATAGCATGCTAGTCTACAGCATCAGTGTCTAGAATAGCATGCTAGTCTACAGCAACATGTTAGTTCAAACAATAGCCTTCTACATCAGTCAGGCTACAGAGCAGTGGCTCTAAAGGTTCACAGGTGCACTTGAGCTACAAGAGGTCTTTGAATCCTCTGGCTGAAAATCAAAACACTCAGCTGGATCTCCACACTGCGCTCCCCAGCACACTGCCAAGAGAGTGGGCTCATGGGCCACATGCTAACTCTGGTAGCGTTTTCCTGAGTGTGTGGAGGCTAAAGCTTTTCCTGAACATGTTTGCTTCTACGTGCACACATTTGCTCTCACAATCATACTGCATTCCCCCCCACCCCCGGCCGCCAACCAGGCAATGCTTTCAGTTGGAAATATTCCATGTTCATGAGAACCCCACCAGGGTGGGTGTAACACCACAACCTCTTTTCCAGCAGACAAAAAGCCAGTCTACAGAGCATCTGTTGAAGTCTTGCCTTCCTGGGAGAAGTACGTGGAACAAGGGAATAGGAGATAAACAATCCCAATGGTTCAATATATTTTTTTTATTCAAGATAATTTCTATCTTCAGGGAGACCATTAAGAGAGAATCAAAGGAGAATTTTACTCCTTCCCCTTATAATTTTTTTCTTTTGAACATATTCACACTAAGCCAGCTGTGATGGCTAGCACCTGTAATCAGAGGGCTGGGGCAAAAGCACGGCCAGTTTGAGGTCAGCCTAGGCAGCAGCACAGCAAGGCCCTCAAAAACAAACCACTCAGAACAAGAAGACCACTTGCCACACTTATTTTGTTACTTTCTTTTTGCTACATCATATGAAGTCACATGCATGTGGCATCCTTTATTGACATTTGGGTAGGCCTCACCTAAGACAAAAGGTAACTTTAGAAATGGTATTTCTGGGGTGGTACACACCTTTAATCCCAGCACTTGGGAGGCAGAGGCAGACAGATCCCTGGGAGTTCAAGGCCAGCCTGGTCTACATAGTGAGCTCCAGGCTAGCTGGGACTAAAGAAAGACCCTGCCTCAAAAAGATTAAAAAAAAAAAAGAAAAGAAAAGAAAAGAAAAAAAAGAAATGGCATTTCCATTCATCAGGAGCAATGACAGAGTAGTATTATCTAATATCAATTCAGCATTATGTTTTTAATAATATTGAGTCAGCAAAATCTAGATGAAATAGAATGATTCAATTAATTTGTAAGAAAAATAACTCTACATCATACAGAGACTGCTAAGAACTGTGTGCACTGAGAAAAACTTATATCTCATGCGATAATGAGGTACTTCCAAGATGTCAGCACTTCAACCTTAAAAGAATGTCCCCCTCGTTTAACACTGTAGACTCAGCAGGACTGCTGGAGCTCAAAGCACACAGAGTGCACTATATGTCTGACAGGTTGCTTCAGAGAAGGCAGGTTGCTGTGAGTATGTATTCTTGCCTTTTGTCACATAGGAAGAGGAAGACTGGAAGGTGAGCCATTTTCTTTAGCTACTGTATTCTTTTATAAGGAATTGTTACTGTTTGTAATTCCTCTAAGAAGCTATTTAGAGAAGTATGTAATGAGATTTCTGCTATGTTCAATACATAATCAGTAATTAAATGTCTGTGGACCAAACTGATGCTTGATTACATGAAAAGTTCAGCCACAGAAAGCAATGATGGTTAGAAGCACATGAGAGACCTTCAAAATGAGCAAAAGAAAAAGAAAGAGAAAGGCAGAAGAAACTTGGAGAAGACTCTGTGTGGGGTTGTTGAGTGTGGTGGGGCAGATGTCCCTGCACCAGTCCCTGGAAGCATCCCCCAGAGTTCGGTGTCCTAAGAATGGGACAGAAAGATGCCCCGAGTCCCTGGGTGTGCTGCCCCACAGCAGCCCTCCCTCTGCCTTTGAGCATTACCCAGTGCCCATGGGGCCTGTGCGATGTGTCACTGGGTCATAAAGTCAAGTCGCCAAGAACTAGGTCACTTCTCTAAAAGACTCATAAGATCAGAACTGAGAATGCTGTGTGTTCTTCAACTAGACCACACATTCGTCCCTAGTCCTTCCCCATCTTCCTGTATGCATGGCCTGGGTTACCCCTGCCTGCTAACATCTTGGGGAATACAACGTCACATCCCAGCACCCAGCTCTTGAGCAATCTCTATAGACCAAAACTCAGCCAACAGTCAGGAAATGAAGAAAGAGCAAGCAGGAACACCGCCACACCAATCACAGCTCTCTCTGGGGAGCGCTGCAGACCTCACACCACAGCTCCTTCTTTGTTTAAAAATATTTTTTTATTTTATTTATTTTATATGTGTATGAATGTACTGTCTGCATGTAGGTTTGTGCACCCGTGTCTTGCAATGCCTCGAAAGTCAGAAGAGGGTCTCGTATTCCCGTGGAACTGGAGTTAAAGGCGGTTCTTAGCTGTCATGTGGTGCTGGGGATCGAACCCGGATCCTCTGCAAGAGCAGTCGGCGCTCTTAACTGCTAGGCCATCTCTCCAGGCCCCACACCTCCTTCTTTCCACATGCTTTTGAGATGGCCATTTCCTTGGGGATGCAAACTGCTCTATTGGCCTGATTCTTTTCACACTGGTGCTTATGAGTCTGGCCCCACAGTCAGATAATTTCTAGGACTTGACATGGTAAAATAAAGAAGGTGGTGCTTTGGAATCAGGGACCTTAAGTAGGGTATTTCTCTGAGCCTCAACATCCTTGTTCTTAATTACAGTCTGTTTATACTTCCTTTTCCGGATGTTGTGAGGTCAAGATTATGTACTGAAAAGCCGTGGAGCAATGTAGTTAAGCGTATGGCTCTGGAGCCAGACAAGTGGAACTCTTGTCTGCCACCACTCTTTGACCTTGGACAGGTTACTTAATTTCTCTGTTTCTTGGCCTCCTAACCTGAAGATAAGGATAATAATACCAGTACCTACCTCAGAGGTCATTGCAAGAGTCCTATGGTAGACACGTGATGACCTTGGAACACTTGATATAGAGCAAACAGTCAATGCTCATGATTAGTCAGTATTACTACTGGTGTGTTTCCTGGGCCCCTACTCTACATTCACCAAAAGAGTCTACTGATAGGAAGACAGCTGGTGGATTGTGTCTCAGAACATAGCTTACTCTAAGAAGCAAGAAACAGAGCTTCTAGCATTAGAAGACTTTGAAATGTCACAAAATAGAAAAATGGCATTAAGACTACAAAGTGGGGCCATTTAGTATCAGGGTCAACATCTGGTCACATCTGGTGAATCACTCCCTGACCACACAGTGCTGAAAGAATATTCACACAATGACTTTGAGTCATCAGGGACACATTTATGTACACTCAGCTCACAGTTGAAGAGAACAAGAAAGTGTGTGCAACACTTCAAAAGCCTTGGTCCTAAACAGTTAAGTTTTATTGTATATACAAAGTTGGGGCACTTCTGGGACTCCAATGCACAGGCATCCTGGAAACTGCCCCTGTGGTCTGATGAGCTGAGATTGTAGCAGACAGAGTTACTGTGAAGTTAAGGGAACTTGAACATCAGGCAACCCTGCCTTGTACCAGGTTGTTCCTAATCCTCAGAGGGGATCTAGCAATATGTTCAAACTGGACACAGGTAAGACTAACCACACTCAGCTAATATTGCTGTCTCCTTCTATACCAACTATCTATCTACATCCATGCATCAGGTGGGCAGTTCTGGTGTGCCACAAGGTATGGGTGCAGGGCAGAGGTCATGTAACAGCTGTGTACTTAAAGCTCAGCTTCTGAAGCAAGCAAGGTGTGGAGAACAAACATGATGGGGCCAGAAGCTGAAGTCAAGCTAATCTGTGGGAAAGTCTTCCAAATGTGATAGCTCATCAGTGAAGAAGTATTTAATACTTGACATCAACATTGTAAGTTATGAAGCTCAAAATATACTTTTCCAAACTACTGGTGGCAAAAGAAAACTCCTGGTTTACTTATTATAAAAGAAAGACTGATTTATTCCTTTAAACAGCAGTATAAAAAGGGCTCAGAAGACATCTGAGTGGGTGAGTTCTTCCTGTGCAAGTGCGAGGACCTGAATCCAAATCCTACATAAAAGGCACCTATGGCTGTGCATGCCTGGAACCCTAGTGCTGGGAGGTGGAGACATGTGGATGCCAGGAGCTTGCTAGCCAGCCAGCCTACTGAAACAGGGGGTTTCTAGTTCAGTGAGACTCTGTCTCAAGGCAGTAAGGCAGAGAGTGATAAAGGAAGACACCCTACATCATCCTCTAGCCTCCGAGTGTGGATGTGGGGCCTGGCGTCTGCATTCTTGTATGTACCACATGCAAGCACAAAAAAAAAGAAGAGAAAGAAGAAAGACAGAAAGAAAGACAGACAGACAGAAAGAAAGAAAGAAAGAAAGAAAGAAAGAAAGAAAGAAAGAAAGAAAGAGAGAAAGAAGTACAGAAACATCTTAACATGAAGAAGTGAAGTGAGTCAGAGAATATAGGGGAAAAGTTTTGTCAAGGTGTGTTGGATGATGATAAAATTCATCTGATTTTGTGATTGGTGTCAGCTCTTACAAATGTTTAGTGGTAGTATTTCTCTTTATATACAGATTCACTTTTATTCCTCAATTTACATTCATAGCTTTGGATTCTTTTTTAATATAGGAACTTCAGACCTCACCACACCTGGATAGCCCCTGACTGTGGTCTCCTGTGAGTTCCTGATCACTATGGCCTGATCCTGAGACTGATCCAGTGTGTTATGGGAGATGCCTTCCTGAAGTACCTCATTAGGCCTGGCTCTTGTTTCTATAATGGGGATAAACCCAGGGTGTCTGTCTGCTTGTGCTGAATGAGATAAGACAGGAGAGGGGTGAAAGCTAGGAAGGGCTGGAGAAGTAGCACTTCCAGATGCCACTCATGCCTGTGGACTGACGACTTCCCAATGCTCCCTTAAGAGCCACCATCCAACCTTTGATTTGCTCCTTCTCTGGGTAGCCCACCACATCCCACACTCAGTCTCCCCTCCCAAACCTGGTCCTCCCTCTGTTGAGGAAAGCCTGAGAGTATAGCACATGTGTCACATCGATTCTGTCCAGTGCTGGGGACCCTCCTTACACTTGTCTTGCCTCACTCCTGATGACTCTGTAGCCTCCAAAAAGGTCTCTCCCCATCTCAAAAACAGCTTTTAGAACAAGTATACCCAGTAGAGGTACACTTGATATTTGGTATTTCTGGGAGGGTGGCTCTTATCAGCCAAGGTCTCAATGGAAAATACCAGTCAGACTTAACAGTGACAGGATGCGAAAACACAGGAGAGGCCATTTCTCTATTCCCAAGGGCTCAGCCTACCTTCTGAGCCCTTCCATGGTCTTCTGCTTCTGACTATCTCTGCCTTGTTGATCCACTGACTCATGGCTCTGGTTTTTTCTTCTTCCAGCTCTTAGTCTGGGAGACCCTGGCAGACTTCACACACACCCTGGCTTGTCAGGCCTCGGAAGGGCTGCAGTGACCTGACCCATGAGGGAAAGCCGACGGGAGCACAGCACCTCCCTGCTATAAACCCAGAAAGGTACATTGCAAGTGGTTCTAAATTTATCTGCCGCCAAGAAGTCTAAAAATACTGAAGGTAGGGTTCAGTCCCTTGGACACTACAGAGGCCTGGCCTAGGCCTCAGCATTCCTCATAGTTACCCTCAGAGGATGCTTCAAACTGATCCAAACAGATCTGATCTAAAAGAAAGGCTAGAACTTGGAACTCAAATGATGCTTTAATCAATCTTCAGTGACTGTCTTAAGCCAGATCAAGGCAGAAAGCCTCCCCTGAGTAGAAAGGCCAGAGCTGTCACCGGCATGGCAACTGGGAAGGAAGACACTGTTTCCAGAGCCAGCAACTGAGGCTGTTCTGCTGAGCCAAGAATAAAGATGATGTATCTGTGCAGGGGGTGGCAGTGAATAAGGTGTCTGTTTTCAATAGGAAGAAATTATGTAAATGTAGCCCTGGCTACATACCACATTAGACAATTATTTGAGGAGGCCTACTATAAAGGAGGGAGCACTACTGCAAAGAACGATCAACTTCTGCGACTTCAGGTGTCTACTTCATGTAGAGGAAGGGGCTCACAATAGTCATATGAATGACAGGTGGCCTTGCCTGCAAAGACACCCCAGAATTGGCTGCCATGGCCACGAACTGCTAGGTGGTCCTTGTTTGATACCTCTCCACTGGAATCCCTGGGAGGGAGCTTGGCACTTTATTATTTCTACGTTAGAAAGATCATATTCTAGCCTGGTGTAATACAACTCTGGGCAGCTGAAGTGGGTGGACGAGGCCAGTCGGGGCTATACAGCAAGACCTTGTCTAAAATAACAATTTCAAAATTCTAAAAAAATATTGCAGCATCAATTGGGTTTGCTTGCTTCAGAGTTCCAATTTCTTCTTGACTCAGTCTACTAATTAAAAAAATCCATCCTCCGAAAGGATATGCTATCTTAGAATGTCGATGTCTAGCAGCAACTGGTATTATCTGAGCATTTACTATATGCTATGAACTATGTATGTGTGTTTCATACAACCTAACATTTAATCCTCTCAACAGCCCTATGTACTAGGTCCTACTATTCTTATTTTATAGGAAGAAATGGCTTTGGAGAGAAATGTGTGTTAGTTTACAGAGCTAACAAGTTTTAGAGCTGGGCTTCTAATATGGGTTAAGCAATTCTAAAACCTATGTTCTTAAGAAAAAAGCCAATTTCTTAGCAAGTGAAGCTAGATACACTAAAATGGAGACAATTCTTGATTTGGAAATGGGTAAGAGACTGAAGGGTTAACAGTAGCTTATTCTCAGTGAAACAATTAATACAGGAGGTCATGTGAATTTTCTTCCACAAGTGGTTCTGGAACCTTCCCTAGAATGAGGTCAGCAGTTGGAGGGTGGCTGGAGGTAAGAGGATGACCAGACACCCTCAAATCGCCTCCTGACACTGGGTGCTGGCTGGAGGGCTGGCTCATAGAGAGGCTGTCCCACTGGCTAGCTCCTAAGCACCCCAGGAATCTCCTGGGTAGGATGTGGTCTGACCACATTCTTTGAAGTGTCTGGTAGCTTCTTGCAAGCCATCTGACTCAGAAGACAAGCCAGTCCCTAAGGAGCAGGAGCTTATAGAACCATCATCTCCCCGACTCCCTAGAGAAGTCCCCCATCCTAGCCACTGGGCCAGGGTTACCTGGTTAGGTTGAGGTACTCCCTTCCCTCATAAGCAAAGTAGTCATTGTAACCTAGGTCATCTGACAGGTGGATGTCCTAGGAACATCATCTCAAAACACCCCAGGAGATGGGACGAGTTGTAATCACATAAATACTTTACAAAGATGAAATCAGTCATGCAAGTAAGAGAGATGCCACCTGCCTCAGTTTCTTCATCTGTAAAACGGTGACAACTGGCCTTTGAAACTTTATGGAGAAATGAGTCAGGTGGCAGTAAACACTCAGAACAGTAATGGACCTTGGACAGGTCACTAGGGCATGACCTGACTTATGCTTGGCACCAGGGTGAGGGAACTGCCTGTGGTGAAATAAACAGGTAAATATGCTCTGGAGACTGAGAGGGTTCAAGGTCACAATATTTACAGAAGCAAAGGGGAGAGGCTGATGCAAGACAGTGAAGAAAATAACACTCCTGGCACACTATTTAATTCCTTGGTATCCAGCATTCCCAAACCCTCCAGGGCCATTTAAAAGTGTGGCTGGTGGTAGTAGGCATTCAACAATAGTGGTTGCATGAAAAAAGAATGAGACTACAAGGCCAGTCAGAGGTGTGTTTTGAGGGGCTGCTATGTGGCGCACTGCACTGTGTGCCTGGGGAGCCTGATCTTCTTGGCACCTGGCTTCAGGGAAGATAGGTCGTCTTTGTCCCCTAGTATCCCTTCAGCCCTAGAGTCTACAGCTGGCAGGCAGCAGAGCCTGTCACCCATAATACCTACCGTTGGTGCTGAGATCCTTTCTGGTGGAGCTAGCCACATGATTTTTAAGGTCCTGGGCAAATGAAAATGGGGGTAAGGAGAGTCACTTCTTGTTTAAAAGTGATTAGAAATTAGAAACTTTGAGTAGAAGACCCAAGTGACTATCCCAGTTGCCTGGCCACAAGGCCAGCTCTGCTCTGAGAAGCTGAGGCAGACACCCAGTTTATAGGGTCTGTAATCGGCCCCATTATGGTCCAGACAGTTTTCATTTTGCCAAGCTCAGTCCATCTCTCCAAACGACTTCTCCAGAAAGACTGCCACGTATTATCTTACCCTCCTTGCAAAATACAAAGACGGGAAAAATCTTTGCCAGAAGAGCTCAAAATTCCACATTAAAGAAAGCCCTGAACGCCAGGGAGTGAGTGGCCTGCCTTCTGGACAGTCTGCATTTGCATGCAGCCACGTGAGCAGCAGACACTCTATCCCTGGAAACAAGCACGCCTGGCATTTGGAAGCCTAAGTGAGACCAGATCCGTGCTCACGGAGCCCCAATTACCACAGAGCGAGCCTCCTGATTAAAACCAGCGTGCTGAGCTTCCTGGGTTTCACTGGATAAATGCCCAGTTTAGGCTGACTGGTTCCTGCCAATGAGGAGGGATGAGTCTCTCAAATCACCTGTGCCCAGGGGCCTCCTGGCCTGAGCTCTGAGAGGCTGAGGTGAGGTCTGGCTCTCTGGGGTTTAAAAGCCCACCTTTGGGAGCCCCCTGAGACAAGGCAAAGCTGTATTTAGGAGTCCAGAAAGCTTTGGGGGAATCCAGGGCTCAGGAGGAAGAATGGAAACAATTAGCCAGACTCTGGGGGTGTGTTCTGGGTTCCCACTTTCATTCCTCCTCTTCCTAGTCACAGCTCCCCATCAACCCTCAGCAGAGAGAAGGATGCATTCTGGCCGGTGCTGCCCCAAGGCCCTTTTCTGCAGCGCCTCTGGCCTCTTCTGAGTCAGTGCACAGCTCTCTTCTAACCCAGCTTCCCCTTTCCTGCTAAGAATGGCAGAAGTGCTGCCTTCTGTGCTTTCAAGGGTTTTTCCTGGCACTTTCCAGCGCTTCTGACACACTGACAGGATTAATTCCATAACCTCTGAGGTCAGGCAGGTGGCAAGGCCTTCCCTTCACCGAAGGAGGACTGGGGTAGCTTAGAATGATTTATCCCGGCGAGCTTACAACAGCAATTTCAACTAACCAGCATCAAGCTGCTTATTAGATGTCTGCAATTAAAGTTTAGGTAAGAAAAAAAAAATGTTGCCCTTTGACCCAACACTGGACAGGAATCAACTTTGGATCCAAGTGACCAGACTAGTCAGACCAGGGCTAAAAACCCACAGGGCCTCTGCCTCACCCATGTGACATCCACTAACCTTGAGAGTTGCTCCTTGGGTGAGGGAGAAGTTAGGAGAGAAGCCACATGAGAGACAGGACAGGAGACAGCTCTCAGCTGAGGGCGTCCATTCCAAGGTTGCATTCTGTAGCTGGTCCCATGCTCTGGCCACCACATTAGCACTTGCCACACAGGTATTTGAAAAGTTACAAACTATTCCCATTTGTCCCAAACCATTAGCAAATTGTGACCCTCTGGATAGGCCAAGAGGTCACAACAAGGAAGTTCTTGTTTTCTAGAAACAATTTCTTTCTTTTTTTTGGTCTTTTTGAGACAGTGTCTCCCTTTTTAGTCCCAGCTGGCCTGGAGCTCCCTATGTAGACCAGAATGGCCTTGAACTCAGAGATCCTCTTGCCTCTGCCTCCTAAGTGCTGGGATTAAAGGACCTTCGTCACCACGCCCAGATGAAACAATTTCATTTTAAACTCCCCTTTGGGTCTAGGCCTACTGCCTGAGCCTTCTACTCCTTGTGAAAGCGGAAGGTCCTGTTAGGATTATCTCTCTCCGAAACCCACAGTGCCGGAAGGCAAACATGTTTGCCCCAAATATTTCATCATCAAATTTCAGGCAGAGTTGTGAAGATAGCAATGTCAAGGCACTGTTTCCATTGGTCTTTCTGGAATCTAATTTTACAGATAATCTATGAGCTCTGGAAGATATTTTCTTTTTACTTATTTTTTATTTTTTTTGGTCTTTTCAAGACAGGGTCTCCCTGCAGCCCCAGCTGTCCTGGAACTATGTAGACCAGGCTGGCCTTGAACTCACAAAGATCTGCCTGCCTCTGCTTCCCGAGTGGTAGGATTAAAGGCGTGCACCACCACGCCCAGTGATATTTTCTTTTTAAAAGCGCATGTAACCCAAAGTAAAATATTGCCTATAGCAGTTGCCTTTTCTTTTCTTTTCTTCTTTTTTTAGACAAGGTCTCTCTGTAGCCTCAAGCTGGCCTGGAACTCACTATGTAGACATGGCCTTGATCTCACAAAGATCTTCCTGCCTCTGCCTCCCAGGTGCTGGGATTAAAGGTATGTACCACCATGCCTGGAGTGCTCATAAAGTTTCTGGGAACAGCCTGCCTGGGCCCGTTTTAGTCCACTATATATATGCAGGGTCTATAAAGATCTACATATACATATACGTAAGGCACTAGTGGCGCTGAGGATAAAGGGAAGTTTATGGCGTTGCCCTCTCCATGCTAATGACATCACCAGGGAAGTCCAGACCACACACAGGAAAGAAGGAAAGGCCGGCCGACACTCTGGCCCCACTGGTCTCGACTTTCAGGTTCCTATAAATGAGAGACCTAGGGTAGAAAAGGCTTAAAAGTTCATTTTCCCCACCACAGCAGCTATAGAATCACCAAGCCAGAACAATTCTGATCAGAAATGTATGAAGAATCACTGGTTCATTCCAGCATCTATCTCCAGACAGTTAATGAACTATGGCCTTTCTTGGTGGATTCAACATGTCACCATCAGTTTATACTCCATGTTTGCCAGATGAGGCCTGGCTTAGGAAGCCCCTGCCCCCTGGTGCTACTGCCTTCTCTTTAGACTCATCCCAGTGTACATCCATTGTCTACAAGCTTGTCTACCCTGGTGACAATACTGCTCCTACGGGTGAGAGAGCTCAATCTTACCCCTTCTGTCCATCTTCTCTTCCCTTGATAGCACCTGGCCCAAAGACTGCTCAATGAGGAGGCAGCAACTGGAAGAACAGAGGCAGGTGACCAGAGGTAGTAAATCACTTGCTACGGTTTGAAGGTGTCTGCCAGGTCCCAGGTGTTCAAACCTGGGCTCTCCATGTAGCACTATTGAGAGGTGGGCCTTTAAGAAGTGACTGATTGAAAAGACTGCCCCCCCCCAAAGAAGTAACTGAGCCGTGAGGGTACTGTCCCTGTGGATGGTTAATGGGTATTCATAGGAGAGAATTGTTTCTCTGGTATTCTGGCTCTGTCTTGCCATGTGATACCTTTCACTGTGTTATGAAGCAACAAAAAGGCCCTTCCCAGATGCTGAGCAGATGCCAGTCCCATGTTCTTGGACTTCCCAGGAACCAAAAGTCCAATAAACCTCTATGACTGATAAACATTTCCCAGTCTTTGGGATTCAGTCATAGCAACAGAAAACAGATGAAATAAGTTAAGATTAAGGTCACTTGTTTTAAAGGTAATAGAGATCACCTAGAAAAACATGATGTCCCAACATTTTCTCAAGAAAGAAACTTGGGCTCTGAAGGGCCAGGTAATTGGCATAAGGTCACTGCCAGGTGGTGGTGGGGCAAGGAGATAACTCTTAAGTTTCAGCTACTAAATACACTATGGTGTAGTCATCAAGATTCCAATGTAGATTTCTGTTGTGTCTGAAAGAAGATGATTTTACTAAGTTGTGAATCATTAAGTAAGTACAGAGTCCAAAATCCTAGGGGATTATTTTCTATTTAGTACCAGCTTGGAGAGTCAGAGCTCAGGGTGTAGACTGGCAGGTGAACCACGACATGATAAGAATCCAACTAGTTGCTCTCAGGTCTTTGTTGGGCAGCTTAAAGAGCAGCAAGTGTAATTCATAAACACCACTGTTCAGGTAAACAAGATGTTTTGACATACCATCCAGAGGCTAAGGAAGGAAGTTTTGTGTTCTTCTAAGGAATCGCCCCAGGTAGTAGCCTGAGCCAACATTATTGCCAAAGGCACTTCTTTCTAGCCTGAAATATTGGGGCCAGAGGCCAGTGTTATCTTAATAAGGCTGACAGCAGAGGGTCCTGCAGCTAGGGGACAGAGTCTCATCAGCCCTGCAGAGTAACAGGAGCAGCACCAGACTGGAGGCCACCCTAAACTTCAGAAAGGATGGTCTGGGACCAGACAGTAAACTGCAAGGCTCTGTTAGGGATTTGATCCACAAGCAGCCTCAGCTCCTACCTCTTTCCCATGTTCCCACCCGTTCTGTGTGTCATACACAGGCAGCTGGAGGTCATGGATCCCCCAGTAAAGTTCACTCTGGCCTTTTCTCTGACTCTGTCATGGAGGGGCAGGTCTATCCAGGACCAGCTGGGTCGGCTAGTGTTTGGGTGGCAGGGAAGCGGGAACATGGGTTCAGGATAGCTCCAAGTCAAAGACTGGCCAACAGCGCATGGAGCAGTCACAGTGCTGTCATTATTTAATCCCCTCAGCCTGTGTTGCTTCATCTGAAGATGGACGACACCACTTCTGAGAATACTGAAACAAACTGATGGACATAAAGCAGCCAACCTAGTACCAGGAACAGACTAATTCCCTAATATACTGTTATCTAATTTTACTTTCATTCCTAACACACAGTTTACTCCCTGAGCTCCCCACTAACAGAGCTGAACATGGTTTGTGTCCTTCTCCCTCAAAACATGAATGGATGATCCAAATTGGAATTTCATTCTGGTTTTGTAAGACACTGAGGTTTTTATTCAAGGAGCAGCATATTTTCTTTAAGGATTTTAGACGTGAGCAATCCCACTGATGGTGAGCATATGTCCTTGGATAATCCCCAGTTAGAAATATCATAGGCCATTTCCGCCCCACCCCCACAGATGTACAGAGAATTATGAAAAATCACTTTAATGGATATGCCTCATTTATAGCAGACTCTTTCTCCAAAGAAAAGAAGGCTCCAGAAGCCCAGGGGACCAATGGAGCAGGCTGAATTGGATGCCTCCTTCCTTTTTCTCACCCAGGCATTGCTGAGTATTAGCTCCTCAGGGAGGCAGACAACTTGGGGCCACATAAGGAGGTTGCTGAATTCTCCGAAAACGTTCTAGACTATCTCCCTTGAGCAAGCCCAGCTCGCTCTCCCCTACCTCAAGAATACAGCCAGCCTCATATCAAGCTCCTGAGTCTCCTCAGCACCTCCTGTGTCTTTCTTCCAGCCATGTTCACCAAGGTCTTTACAAAGTGCTACTGTTTAAATATAGTTTGCCTTGGGTTGAGTCTTTGCAAAGAGAAGAACAGTTTCCCATTTCATATTTCATAAACGTCAAGCCTCCCCAAATGTTTCTAGATGAACTGCAGTAGTATGCCATGTGTAGCAATTTCAACAAGAAAAGCAGAAGCATTAACCCAATTAGGGAAAAAAAACAAAAACAAAAACAGAACTCAAGCAGCAAGAATAGTTTTTTTGTTTTTTAATTTCTGTCCCAAAGAAACTGAAAGCCTAATCTACTTTACCCAGAAAGATGTGTGTAAATTAAGTGTATCGTTAGGATGTTTATAGATGTAAAGCCAACAAAAGCACCTTACATAGAAACTGGGTGTCATCTACAAGAAGTTGTAGATAGGTGGCTGGAGAGTGGTTAGTTTTGAAACTCTCCAGTGTCATCAAGAACTCAAAGCTGTCCCCCTTTGCCCCCTTGATCCGCACTGGCATGCTATATCTTCACTGCAGTCTTAAGATAGCAACTGCCATCATGCCAAACATCACATCCCCACACGAATGTGGGTTATTCTTTTAAAAGGAGAAAACCCTTCCTGAAGTCCCACATGGTAGACTTCCCTTATGCCTCAATGGCTTGAACTGATTTGTAGGGCCATCCCTAAACTGATGACCATCAAGAGATTAGAATTCTAGCAACAGTCAGGGACAGTGAGCAGGGACAGTGACCCCCAACTGTCTCTCTTTCTCTCTCTGTTTGCTTGTGACTACTGAACAGAACTATGCTGTATTAGCTCTAATGAATAATGGGCATAGGTTACAGAATATCCATTTGGGAAACAACACAATCCATAATGGTGTACAGTCCCTCTAGGGTTTCTAAAAATCTAAACTACATATTTGTCTGAAGGGTATGTAAAAATCACTCAAATATCACAATGCTGTCAAATACCTTTCTCATATAACATATTTGGGTTAATCAGCAGATGTAACGTAAAGGCCTTCTTCGAAACATGATTCCAACTAACCAACTTTTATTTCCGAGGCAATCCAATTGTTTTGGATATGGACTAGATTCTAGGTTATATTAATGAATTATCAATTATGACAATGGCATTATGAGAATTAAATGCAAAAACTCACATTCAGATGTAAGCAAATGCTTATTTTTCAAATGACATGTATTGATGTATTCTGGTATAAAATGCAAGGATGTATGGGATTTGCTTTAGCCTATTTCAGCCAAAAAACAGAGACATGGGTAAATTAATTCCAGCAACTGCTGAATCTGTGTGATGGATATTCAGGCTCATTACAAAACTTTCTACCATTTTAGGGGAAAGGGAGCTCTGGGTATCAAACCCAGGGCCTTGCATGTATAAGACAGGTGCTGTATTTCTGAGTTAGACCCTTAGCTCTTGTCTTTAGTGCTTTAAAATTTTACATTATTTATTCTTTTGTTTTTTATTTTATTTTTCTCCTTAATTTATTGAGCTTTTGTACATTTCATACAACAGTTCTTAGTCAAATTTAGACCTGTTCCCCAATCCATAACCCCGTCACCAGAGTTCATGCATTCTACCATACATGTTAAGTCCCATCTTGCATCTTTTCTCAGTCTTTTCACCTTCTTTGATACATAAGTTTACAGTTTTGGTCAGTTCTTTGAACAAGTTTTTGTTGTTGTTGTTGTTCCTTTTAATTTTGTTTTACTCTGAAATATGCACATATATATATATGTATATATATGTATATATGTATATATATACATATATATATAGCATACATAGACCAAAATTACAAAGTCTGAAAATAAACTCTAGGTTAATTCCAAAACAAGTTTAGAGTGGAATTCTTCACCAGTGACCCATCTGACAAAGGTTCAACATCCAGAAGTCACTTTTTTATGTTTAGGGGTTCACATTTTTTCCTCTAATTTCACATTTCTCTAAAATATGAATATATACCCTCTGCCCATATACATTAATTATCATGCCTGAAAGAAAAAAATTTACATTATAAAATATAAGAATTGCCAGGTGTGGTGGCACATGCCTTTAATCCCAGTACTCAGGAGGCAGAGACAGCTGGATCTCTATGAGTTCAAGGCCATCCTTGTTCTAGGCCAGCTGGAGCTACAGGGAGACCCTATCTCAAAATGAAATATATATAATATTTTATATATACACATAAAACATTTAGGAATTAAGGCATTTAGGAAGTAAGCCATGGGGTCTTTTACTGTGCCTCCTAAAAGCTTACCGTGCCTTCTAGCTGGTCCTCCTTAAGGTCCTGGCATTTTTTTGCCCCTCTTCGGTGTTCTTCCAGATCACTCCTTCTCACATCCAGGCCCCTGTTCTAATGTCACCTTCACAAAGGGGCTTTCCTTCCATGAAGTCCTTCTCTATCATATTAGTCTGGTTTTGTTTGTGCTCAGTACTCTTATCACCATCTGAAGTTATCTATTTATTTGCTAGTTATTGTCTATCTTCTCCATGTAAAACAATCCCCTGGAGAAGCGCATCTAAGTATATCTTGTACAATCTTTCTCCAGTGCCAAATCAGCACCAGGCATTGAAAGGGTACTCAAATGTTCCAATGAATAACCTTGGTTTTCTTCTCTTCTTAAAAGCCTTAAGCAGAATGACTACCACTTAATAAGCATTTAACATATATTCTTATTTAATCCTCATGACAATCTTATGGGGACAGGTATTATTACTGCACTATAATTAAAACCCAAGGCTTACTTTAACTACCTGCTAGTAGCAAATATCTGACAGATGTGCTTCCAGTCACTACTCCTGGGCCCATAACAGGCATAACCAATAGATCTCTGAATTCTTTCTTCTGAGCCTGGATTCATCACATTGGTCCAGGCAGCTATCATCACTTGATAACATTTGGTCTAGGTGCTGATACCTAGCTGATATTCCTACATTATGTCAGGTGCCAGTTTTAGCTGTTATCCCTTCAATAGTTCTTCCTGGGCTTTATTTCTGCCTCTACAGGAAATACAAAACCTAATGCTATAAATAAACCTCAGCCATAGCAAATAATATTGCCAGACCACTGAAGCTAGTAAGCCTCCTGAAGGTTATTAAATAGCATACCCTGTTGCCAGCGTCTTCTGAGGCTTGGCATAAAAGGAATGGCTCCCTTGTGGGGACTGCTGGCTGTTCAGTTACAGATCAGAATTTCCAGCTCTGCTACTCTTCAGCTTCTCACACCCTTCTGCCAAGATCACTCAAGAGGCACAGCCAGCCAGAACTGGGGCCCTTTGTGTAGTCCAGGTCCAGCTTCTACTTGGGCAGGCTGCTTCCCCTCCCACCCACCTTAGATTCCCTATATTTGATAAGAACAGATACTACTTGATCTTGGCCGAAAGGCCGAGAAGCAATGAGATTCCCTATATTTGAAAAGGCACCGATAGCTCAGAGTCCCTTCCAGTTGTGACCTCAGGTTCAAGTTCTGCTTTCAGAACTTTGGTATTATGTATGTAATTTCTGGTACAGACAAGCTCTCTTATAAATCTTTATAAGAGGACAGGGAAAGGAACTAGACCGGGAAAAAATAACCTCCTAATGGATGATCAATGGATTCTAGGAGGCGATAAGCTAGATATTGTGGAGTATACAAGCTCCTCAAGACAGAATTAGGAGTTACCACACCTCTCAATGTTCTTCACCCTATGGAAATCCTTAAGAATCCAGGGATCAGTGGGGCGTGGTGGTGCATGCCTTTAATCCCAGCAATGAGAGGCAGAGGCACAGGCAGGCAGATGATCCCTGTGACAGCAAGTCTAGCCTGGCCTACACAGAGAGTTCTAGGCCAGCTGTGGCTAAAGGGAGACCCTGTCTCAAAAACACCAACCCCCCCCCCCCAAACACACACACAAAACAAAACAGAAGGATGTGGGGATGAAAGCAATAGTCCCAAAGTTCTGCTGTCTGCTGGCAAGGTGATTTGGGGTAAGTCAAGCTCTCTGTGCCCACATTTCCTTACTTATATAGTGTGGATAATTATAGTCCCCATGGAACAGGATTAATGACAGTACCTACAAAGAACTAAGAAGAGTACATGCACACACAGTAAGTGCTTCAGTGAGGTTAGCTATTAGCAACACTGGTATATGGATTATTCTGCTCAGGATGGAGGGGATTCTGCTGCCAAATAAGATATTGGATAAATGCTTACTAAATGAATGAATGCGGTAAACCCAACTCTTCCATTCTTTCCAAGACTACTCCTCTCTCAGCACTCTGATTGGTGAGCTAGTCTAGGGTCCTTCAAAGCTAGATTTTACATAGAGGGTATTAAGTTTATATAAAGGGTAGTGAGCTTCCTATTCGTTGTGTTTCCAGTGAACCTAAGTTCACTGTGGAAACATATATATTTTTATCTATCTATAGATATATATCATATATATGTGTATATATTTAATCCTTAGAGTGCCCATTAAAAATTTTCACAGAGTTATAACCAAAACACAATAGATAAATTTAAATGGGATAGTAAAATGTTCTAATAACCTAAAAGCAAGGAAGGAGACAGACAAAAGCAAAGCAGAGAATAAACAGAAATAAGAAACTGGTAGAGCCTGGATTCAAAGAGATTGGGAATAACACTGAATTTAAGTATTCTACACCAGCTAGAACATGGATTCTGAGAGCAGATAACCAACAAAATGCAACTACATGCTCTCTCCGAACAACATAGTCAGAATACAATATATGCTAGTTAACATTAAATGTAAAGAAAAATACATTATATAAGCACATATCAAAAGAACACAGGAGTGGTTATAATTAATATCAGATAAAGTAGACTTCAGAGTAAAGAAAATTACAAGGGATAAAGAGGACATTACACCACCAGGTTTTATATAATTGCCTGAGAAGGTGATGTTTCCAGGGGGGATGGGGCGGAGGAACGTAGGTGCGGGTCCTCTGCTCTTCACTCCAGCACTCTGTTCTCTAGCTGCCTGGGGACAGGAGGAGGACAGTGCCTGGCTTGCTCTGCCAGGCCTTTGGCACACGTAGCCATCTTCCTCCAACTCTATTTCCTTTCCTATCTTAATTAGCTTATAAAGGGAAGTAACCCCCAAAGTGACAGGCATCCGGGACCTTGTTGAAAAGCTCCCTAGCCACTTATTGTTTGGAGTGGGGGATGTCAATTTCTTGGCTTCATACTGTACATAGGACTCTACATTCATACTTTAAAAATCTGTGTGTGTGTGTGTGTGTGTGTGTGTGTTCATGTATGTGAGTTTTCAAATGTCTGAGTGTTCATGCATGTAAAGTATGGGCATGGACATTCTGGCAGTGCATATGTGGCAGTCAGAGGACAACCCTGGCTGTCATCCTTGCCTTGACCCTTGACTGAGGCAGGGTCTCTTTGTTGTTCGCTACCATATATGCTAGGCTAGCTGGCCCAGGAGCTTCTGGGGACTCTCCTGTCTCATTTCTAAAGGTTTAAAAACAAATCCCCTCCACACACCTTTATTCTGCTACCTTACCCATATAGATTTCTTCCAAGAGAAATAATGTAGGGGAAAAAAAATCTTAAAAAGCCAAACAACTCTGCACAGGAGAAAGTCCTAGATTAGGCTTTGTGCTTTTTCCATCTTGGCTGGGTTTGGTTTAACAAGCCCTGCAGCCTGCACGCATGGTTAGCACCTACTGTCTGCTGTCTCGCCTCCTAGAGCCAGACCCAGACCCACCTCCTCATAGCCTGCTTAACACCTCCAGCTCCTTGCTGCCTGCCTTCTCAAATGTGCCATCTAGCACAGTGTGTGAAAATACTGAGATTAAGGTAGCCTCAGCAGCTCCAAGTAACTTTACATCTAACCAGTTCTAGAATCAAGATTTGGTGCATCCTCAGCCAGGTCTTGTTGTCCAGGATGCAGACAGACTGGATTAGCACTGAGAGTCAAAAGTTAGACAGATGGTGAGATCACGTGAGTCAAAGAGGTTGGCAGCCCCCCACCCCCCAAGTGTCCTCCTTCTGGAAAGACAGGCTCCAGCAGTCAAGCAATCTTCTTTCTTCCCAGGCCTCCAGTTTCAAGAGTGATGAAATCTGTTATCAGGGGAGAGTGCTTTTGTGCCTGTGAGAAATCTTGCAGTGACAGTCTCCATCCTCAGCACTGTGGTGAATGGAGGGATGTGGACTTTGCAGCTGGAGGTTGCTAGGTGCGAGGCTGGTAGTGAGGATCTCTTGCTTGGTGACTTGAGGCAGATTGCTTCACCACTTTAAGCTTCTGTTACTTCTTCTACAAAACAGGGTACTAGGATACTAGCACCTGCCCTCCTGCTGGCCGGATGAGGATGTCTTGAGATCTGAGGCTCTTAGCACCGTGCTGCACATAGTAACTGCTGAATAATAAACAGTTTCTGGGGTTATTGCAACTGGATCAGAGCATCAAGCATTCCCTCAGCAGGAAACACACTCCTTGTGTCCTTCACAATGCCCAATACAGGGCAAGTATTGGTGGTATCCTTGCTGGCTCAACAATCATCCTATCTGGATCTACTTAGCTGTAGGTACTTCAAAAGGAACATTTAATAACACCCCTCCTTGTCTGGTTTAGTTCTGCAGTGGAAAGCAAATTAGCCACATATCCACCCAGGATCCCGAAAACACATGGTCCCTAATGTTGTCACACCTTCCATTTGCATCTGCAGCTGATTAAATACCAGAATCAGCAAGACGGACTTTTCTGCAATACTGGACAGCAATCTCACTCAGACTTCAAGTATATCAAGGTGGCAGTGACTTGGAGATAGAGTGGAAGAAAAGAGAAGTAGCATTTCAATTCATCTGGCATAATTTAAGACACTATTAAGTCAGAAATAAAATTAGTCTTTGAGCTATTGAGGTCCTAAATGGCTCTCACTGAGACCTGCAATCTGAATACTTAAGAGGTACTCTAAAGAAGTGCTTTTTTTCAATATTATATGGAGATGGCTTTATACAGTGGAAGCAGGAAATGAGAAATTATTGATAGAAACTGCAGAGTTTTAGCTGCCAGAATGAGTAAACCCTTAGAATCATGGTAGCCATAACAAACAATTTTGTAGTGTATGCTTGAATCATTCTAGGAGAGTTGATTTTAAGTACTTTCACACTTAAATTTCAGACCCAAAAGAAAGAAAATGGTAGCAAAGATACATAGTGATTGATTGATTGTTTTGATTGATGAAGATTTTGTGACTGGGGACCTCAGAGCTTACCTCTGTAATTCTTTTTTTTGGCCTTTTTACAACACACAATGGTCTGATATTTGATAGTATAATGTTTAGGGAAACTTTGGAAGTCATGATTAGCATACATGACAACTATGTATATATGCTTTTAATGTTATTGTATGATTTGAAAGCATATTCAATAAAACTTGTTGAAAAAAAGAAAAAATAATTTTTAAAATAAAATATCTCAGAATAAACCTGAAAAAAAAAAAAAAAGAAGTGCTTTTTTTCCAGAGGGAAAAGTTCCATTAGAACAAATATACACTGAAGCCAGTGAACATAAAAAAATAAAAATTGTGTCTGGTCCCAGGCGCTTCTGGAGCCGCGGGTTCCCGTGCAGACATAGCCAAGTCCAAGAACCACACCACACATAACCAGTCTCAAAAATGGCGCAGAAATGGTATCAAGAAACCACAGTCACAAATATATGAGTCTCTTAAAGGGGTGGACCCCACGTTCCTCAGAAACATGTGTTTTGCCAAGAAGCACATCAGGAAGGGCCTGAAGAAGATGCAGGCCAACAATGCAAAGGCCATGAGCGCCCGTGCTGAGGCTGTCGAGGCCCTGGTGAAGCCCAAGGAGGTTAAGCCCAAGATGTCAAAGGGCCCCAACAGCAAGCCCTGCCCACTTGCTTTCATCGCCCACCCCAAGCCTGGGAAGTGGATTCATGGCTACATGGCTATATGGCCAAGGGTAACAGGCTCTGCCAAACAAAGGCCAAGACCGGGGCTCCGACTCCAGCTCAGGCTCCCAAAGGTGCCCAGGCCCCTGTAAAGGCCCCATAATAAAGGACTCTGTCTGCCAATGTGAAGACAGATGGACTGGGGTGACCTTCCTCTCCACTGTTGGCAGAGACTGGTGTCTTGTGCTGTTTTTACAAATAAACTTGAGGTCAAGAAAAAAAATGCTAACTTGGGGATGGGGAGATGACTCAGTCAGTGAAGTGCTTGCTGCACAAGCGTGAGACCCAAGTTCTTATCCCCAACACCCGCTTAAAAATATGGGCATGGCGGCATGTACTTAAACAGCTGGGTGTGGTGGCTCATGCCTTTAATCCTAGCACTTGGGAGGCAGAGGCAGGCGGATCTTTGTGAGTTCAAGGCCAGCCTGGTCTACAGAGTGAGTTCCAGGACTAGCTGGGGGATACAAGGGAGACTGTCTGAAAAAAGACCAAAAAAAAAAAAAAAAAAAAAAAAAAAAAAAGGAAAGTTGGGAACACAGAAATGGGCAGATGTCTAGGACTGGTGACCTTGAAAGTCCTTGATGCAAAAAATAAAGAACACATGCATGTGCACCCCTGTTCTCTCTGTTTCTCTCAGACTCTCTCTCTCTCTCTCTCTCTCTCTCTCTCTCTCTCTGTCTCTTCTTCCCTCCCTCTTTCCCTCCCTCCCTCCTTCCCTCATTAATGGTCAGCTGAAATACTGCAGACAAAGAAGTTATTTCAGTCTGGTTGAGTGTTCCTTTATATTTTTCCCTTTTGATCCCCTGGAATCTGGTCTCAACAGCATTCATCTTTTCTTCTGTTTGCAGCCCACCTATGATTCTCAGATCACCAGGGTTCCTCACCCTCCCTCTGGGGCATGGGGTAGAATTCGAGGTCCTAGACTACAGTGATTGGTTCAGTCATGGCCAATCAGGGCCAAGTAGACTCAAGGACAGATGTTCTAGCCTTCGAAGTTAATGTTGGTACAGTCAGTTTACAATTACAGGGGCAAGGTTGCCAAAACACAGCCAGCCCTGGAGCAGAATCGAAAGGAGAGAATAAGCAAGAGAAAGAAGGGTCTCTGAACCTCTCAGTCAAAGCACATCCCAAGCCAACCCTACTTCAGAACCTTAAGGAAGTAAATTCACTTTGCTTAAATTGGTTTGAGTTATGGAACCTTCAGAGTCTTCATATATAAATCTTAAACAGACGTGTACTTATAAGTGGCAACTTTATAGCTTCTCAGCTTCAGTCAAATTACTTGGAATATAAAAATGATGCACTGGTTTCCCGGAACAACTTCTCATGTGCTTTGAAGTACAAGTGCAAGACTGACCATTTCTGACCAAAGTCTGCTAGCTTGGATGCCAGTGACGCCCCTTGGGAACTGCCAGATAAACAGGCTCTGGGTAAGTGAAGTGTTTCTTCAAACACTGGTTCCTCAGGGAACTTTGGGTCCTAGCTGGGTCACTCTTTGTCCATGATACCTCAAATAAGTCCTCTACTGCCTTGTTTTCTCCTCTAGGAGTATCAAACCTTCCACATTAACACAGGGTGAGGAGGAGGCAGTATTGCATGGTACTCAGGGACCTGGTCTCCAAGTCAGGTGGAGCTGCATGTATATCCCCAGTCTACCCTCAACCTCAACTAGTAATGTGCTCTTTTGAGTTACAGTTTATCTGTAAAACAGGAATAGATCAAAATACTATGGAACATAATTGTTTTGAGATCAAAAAAGGTAAGGTTTGTATAATGTTTAATGATGCAGGTGACAAAAAAGCCATAGTTAAATGTTGCCTACAATAGCCGGGCATGGTGGTGCATGTCTTTAATCGTAGCACTCAGGAGGCAGAGGCAGGTGGATCTTTGTGAGTTCAAGGCCAGCCTGGCCTACAGAGCGAGCTCCAGGACAGCTGGAGCTACAGGGAGACCCTGTCTCAAAAAGACCAAAAAAATGTTGCCTACAATAGATGTGGGCTCAAAGGAGAAAGAATATCAAAGCACTTTGTAAAAAGCAAAAGGCACTCTGATATTACGGATGATCATAGTCACCTCTCCCCACTGGCTATAGTTAGAAAGTTGTCATGAGGTATAAAGGCAAGAAGCTCAAGGAAATGAAGCCAAGTGATAAACTATACTTAGCCTGGAAGGAAAGAGGTAGAAGATAGGAGAAGACAAGGAGAAAGGGAAGGGGAGGGGGAAGGCATGAGGGGAGGGGAAGAAAGAGAGATGTCAGTGGACACAGGGTGCAAACCCCAAGGCATAACTGACATTCTTGTTAACGGTTGAGCATATTCCCCATGAAATATGGGAGAGTTTCAAAGATCCTACTGAACTGGGTGGTTCACGGAAAATGCGACCTGTTAAATGTCCTGCTGGAAGTCTGGAAGCATTCCCAAGCTATGCGCAGTCTGGCCTCTGCTGAACTTTTCCAGAACTCCATCTGCAAAAGTCCAAGCAAGATCCCTTCCTGGCTTCTCAGTTTAACAGCGACTTTAGAGGCAGGGTGCAAACGTGCTTCTCTGTGGATGCCTCAGTTTCTACACTTGGCAGCTAAGATCTCTAAGGAACCCAGAGTGAGGAGGGCTGCTTTACAACAGACCTTCCTGTTCCCAAAAAATGATGGGTGCTGGTCTCCAGTAGGCTATCACTGCAAAGAGATAGGGTGGGGAACCCCAAGAGATTTCTTCCTGGTATTAGATATTAGAGAAAAAAAGTCTCCTTGACTGAGGGGACTTTGGTTCCTTTTTAGTTTGGAGACTTTTAAGAAATCTACCACAAGACTAAGAAGTACTCTCCACAAACATATAAAAGGGTCACTTTAAATCATGTAAGTATTGCTTAATGTGGAAAAAGTTCATGCTTGAAAATCAGGTCCATAAAAATGGACCTACTTCAGAGGGAGTCTTAGAAAACAACCCATTCGAAGCTGCAGCACTTGCTCAGGAAAATAGATGGACTGTTCTCCTCTCATTTCTAACTGCAGCCTGTATGCCAGCCATGTGTATTTTGGATTCCTTCCCACCCTACCATGATTTCCTGTCGAAGTCTGGGTCCCATGGTAACTGGAGAAATTTGGCGTGCTGGCTCCCTGTGCAATGGCTGGCCACACGGGGACTGCCAAGCGGGTATCTCCTCCACAGCAAGCATGTTTCTCTCTTCCTGCTCTGTACCAGAGTTATGTTCTTTCTCACACATTCTTACTAATAACGTCTCCACAAACATCTCTGCTGTAACATCCGTCACTCACTTCATAAGGAAATGAAGCTCTTTTGTGAAGTCAGAGGGCCTGTCTTTAGAACTGCCTTGCACGGAGCAGAGGTGCTGCAGGGCTACCAGAAACACACCAAGGGCATGCCAGTTAGCAGATGCATCCAGTTGTTCAGTAAAAGCCCAGCCTCATTTATGGAGTAGGCAGAAGATATCCTGGGAAATATCTTCCTTGGTGAAGAGTCTCAGTGATACACTGATATGAGTCACAGTTTAGACATCTGAGGCCTCTCTTCTATCTATTGTTCATATCTCGGCCAAACAACGCAACCTCTAGAGCCATGTCAACCTGTGGCCCCAACCTGGCTTACCAGCCATGATCTTTCAAATATGGCACATGGTAGACTACACTGCAATTGCCTGCTCAGTGCTCCATTTCTGGCTCAAAGCTGCTCAAGAGTCACTGCTGTCCTGATACAGCATTTGACATAACTAAGTGTTCTGTGAGTGTATGGAGGACACTCTGTGGACAGAGCCCAGACCCAGCTCCCGTCACAGATCCAGGGAACTTGCTTTTACAACTTCTTTGGACCTCCTATCAATTGCACAGTCCTGCCTTCTTCATGAGACCCTACACTCAGAAAAGGCTATTCATTCAGATTAAGGTTGAATGGGGAGCGTACGTCACGAATTCTAATCCTAAAAAGCAAGACAAACAAAACAAAAAAACTTCAACTCAGGTATGTTTTTCCCTCTCTTTGATCTAAGTAAATACATGAGGATTGTTAAATTGTGAGCAGTCACTGGAGGTAGCTTTTAGTTTTAGAACAAAAACTTTAGCAGCTGCTAAAACCACATGGTGACCACTCCCTGTCAGTTCACCAAATCTAGCACCCAGGGCACCCCACCCCCCACATCTCAGGGGATTGGGGTACAGCCCAGCTCTCTATCCTGTAATGCATCTGTTGACTTTGCTCACAGAGCAAACAGACCCTCTTTTGAAACACAGGCAAAAACTGCAGAATTCTTGCTTTCCTGCCCATTTCCTTTGTGGTCTTAAGCAAGAACGGTTTCTATAAGGAGCACTGCAAGTACTATAGGAACAATGTGAAACATGTTCAAGGCAGTGACAGAACATGGAGGACATGGAGGGCACAGGAAACAGAGTACAGTACAGTCAGCAGGAGGGGCTTGCGGCCAACCCTGGCGGTCACAGACAGCACAGCTTTGCCTCTTCTGGTGATGCCTGCTAGACGAGTCTTTCACTGTGGACTTCAGGTACACTGTCCCATTAGATTTTTTCCCAACTCAATGACATAATGCAGCCCTATACTTTCACTTTTCAACATAAAGAAAATGAGGCTCAGAAAGGTTTAACAATGTTCTTTTCCTCAAAAGTTCCTAACGGCTGATGGCAACAGAGGTAAGACTAGTGGGGTTCATGAGGTGGGTGTAGGGGCTGCTGACAGGCAAAGGCCATGGAGGTGCTCCTTACGTCCTATTTGAGACAGGGCCTAATGTATCCCAGGCTGACCTTGAACTTCTGGGTCCTCCTGCCTTCATCTCTCAGCCACTGTGCTTGGTTTAGGTAGTACTGGGGATGGAACCCAGGGGTTCAAGCATGCTAGGCAGGCCACTCTACCAACTTACCTACATCCCCAGCCCACCTTAGATACTGATCATGACCTAAGTAGGCTGCACACATGTGTACCTAAGTGACAATTCATTCAGTTGTTCAGTTAAGATTCAGTACCACATACACCTCAGTTTAACATACAAGAAAAGCAAACACTACCTCTACCTCAAATTATACAGCAGAGCGCCCAAAATGGAATCCTGGTTTCCCTAGTTCCAAAGCCTCTGTTCTTGTCTCTATCACTTCACCACAGCCAGAGAAAAGTGGCTAGACATGAGCATCACTCGTACCCAGTAGATGACATGGACCTGGGAGCACATGCCTGGGTCTTCTCAAATATCCCCTATGTCCTCCATGTTAAGGGAAGGGAACCATGGGTAAAGAAAAGCCATAGGCAAAGGTCATGATGCTTGGCAATGCTAGTGAAAGCAGAGAGGACTCAGGACCATCCCAAGGCAAACACCATCCACTCCAACCAAAACGTCTTCTTCCTTTGGAAAGAAAATCTCCCAGCTAATGTGAATGCTCCCAAAGTGACTAATGAAAGCCTTCCATCTGGCAGCACAGCAAGGACAAAACCACACTGTCTTTGTTGAGTGTGTACAGATTCACACGGAAGCTTATGCCCAAGTGTAGCCCCAGACCTGAGAAACAAGGCAATGTGAATATCCTGACTGTTCTGGCTCCCTGTGTGGAAGCCACTGTGGCTGGACGAGGATAAACTTGGTTCTTGGGGTATTTTGCACAAACACACAATCTCATATGGTGTCAAATGGTGCTTTATTGGTGTGGTTCAGGTGGTCCGCCGCATACTGATAGCAACTGGCTACCACCTATTAGAAACCTACTAGTTTCTTAACCTCAGATGCATTCATTTGATTTATTATAATTCTCCATTCATGAGCACTTTTAATTAGTTCTAATAATGTTAACTTCCCCTCCAAAAAATAAAGGCAGTGCCATGGCAACCACCCACACTGTAACAACAGGACCCACTGGCTCCTGGCCCTCCTACCTCTCCCCATGACATACAGAGGGCCATCGTCTGTGTTTGACCCTCATCTTCTTTTTTTTTAAATTTTTATTTATTTCTGTATGTGTATGAATGTACTGTCTGCATGTAGGTTTGTGCACCCGTGTCGTGCAATGCCGCGGAGGTCAGAAGAGGGTGTCGGATTCCCCTGGAACTGGAGTTCTCCTGGAATTGGAGTTACAGATGGTTCTTAGCTGCCATGTGGGTGCTGGAGATCGAACCCGGGTCCTCTGCAAGAGCAGTCGGTGCTCTTAACCGCTAGGCTATCTCTCCAGCCCCCCATCTTCCTTTTTATATTACACTGATTTGACCTTTACTGTCCTCCTTCAGGACCTGTTGTTTTGTGCTATAAATTTTATTTTTTTATTTATTTACTTTTTTGGTCTTTTTGAGACAGAGTCTCCCTTTAGTCCCAGCTGGCCTGGAGCTCTCTATGTAGACCAGCCTGGCCTTGAATTCACAGAGATCGGCCTGCCTCTGCCTCCCAAGTGCTAGGATTAAATGTGTGTTCCACCACACCCGGCTATGTGCTATAATTTTATTAAGGTTCATTCCATTCATGTTTTTCTTCCTAGCCATTCATTGTGAAGTGAGCCCATGCATTGCATAAAAGGCATTGCTTTTGGTTTTGCATTTTCAACCTTTTGTGGAGCAGAGATTGAACACAGTACCTGGCATATGCTAGGTGAGTTGCCCTACCACCGAGCCGCGTCCCCAGCTTCATAACACATAAGCAGGTATAACTAACTGTTGGTCTCGTTTTAGAGACTGAAACTCGAAGCAGAGCTAGAGGACACAGCTCAGTAGTAAAGGGTACTTCTATCATGCACAAGACCCTGGGGTCAATCCCTAGGGTCAGAATAAAATATAAATAAAACAGAGAAACATGCCCAGCATTACATTAAGAAAGGAGCCCGAGTAGGGCTAACAAAGCCTTGCTCTCTCCCGTGTAATGTTCAGGATGTATGAGTTGTACATGGATGTACACCAGTACTGAGCTCCCTCTGCATTCCAAAGACCCTCTCCTATCCCAAAGCACAGTTATTACCATCCTTATAATGGCTAACATTGGGGTGCTCATGTGCCAGGACTCCATCAGGTATTTCAGAAAGCTATCACTCAGTTGCTGAACTATCCTAGGAAGTCTGCTGAAGTAGCTCCAACTTCAGATAAGTAGACTGGGTAGTTGTGCAGTCCCTAGCCAAGCAAGAAGTGGATGCAGAATCTGAACCCAGGCAGTTGAGCTGCACAGCCCGCCTTCAGTCCTTCAGAGGACGGCCCTGTGAGTACCAGTGGCCAGACCGAGACCAAGGACAACTCAGGAGAGGGCTATGTTAGCACCCCGGTGATGGTGGCAACATTCCCAAAACCTGACCATGGGCTGGGTCCCAACCAGCGAAAAGGGCTGTATGTAAAAGCTGAGTGGCGAAGGGGACAAGGGGAGGGGGATCACAACAGGGGATTGACCACAAAAGGGGGATAGTTCACTGAAAAACAGCAGACTGCTTTGGGTGGATCTGAGGGAAACGAAAGGCTCTGAAAGCCAAGGCAGAAGGCAGTGCCTGGAGGAGAGAGAGCACAAAGCATCCTTTTGGCAAATCTCTGGCACTCTTCTTATAGCACAGGAATCTCATTTGACCTGTTCCTAGTAGCCTGCTGATTAAAGAAATTAAATTGTGTGTGTGTGTGTGTGTGTGTGTGTGTGTGTGTGCCACAGCATGCATATGAAGTCAGAGGACAACTTGCAGGAGTTGGTTCTCTCTTCCGCCATGGGGGTCCTGGGGATTGAACTCAAGTCACCAGGCTTGGCAGCACCTGCTGAGCCACCTCACTCACCCTAGAATGATTCTGACGCAGACATTGAGCATGGAGGTAGGGGCTTTGAAATCTGGTAATTCTAAACTCAAATGTTGCCTGTGTCAACCTGCTGTGTATGACATTGGACCAGTCACAGAGCAGCCTCAGATACCACCTCTCTTAGCCTGGCCTTTCCCAAATTGATCCAGACCCAAAGGACCCCAGCACAAAGCCCCACTGATTGCCAGTGAAGCAAGATGTGGTTTCACACCTGCCTGCTCATCTCAATCACCTGAGGAGTAGTAAAATACTGTCTTGGGGATGGAGGGTTGGCCCAGCAATTAAGAGCACCGGCTGCTCTTGCAGAGGACCTGGGCTCAATTCCCAGCACCCACATGGTGGCTAACAACTGTCTGTAATTCCAGTTCCAGGGGATCCAATGCCCTATTGGGGACTCTGTGGGTATTGCATGATATAAATGCACTTACATGCATGCAGACAAAGCATTCATACACTAAAATAGAAAATAAACACAAACTACCGTCTACATCTAGATTTTTTAACTGTACAAAATTAGAAGGGGGTCTACTGGAGGAACTACTAGAGGAAAGCAACGCTTTATGAGTGTCGTTATATGCTCAAAGTGCATCGAAATTGCAAGGATGAAACCCTGTGCTTTGTATAAATTATGCAAAAGATGTGAACAGAAATATTTGCACCACCAGTCACTAGAAAACATTAAAATTGGGGAGGGAAAAAGAGAAAAGAAAAAGAAATATCCAGATACTCTGAATCCACTTTTAGAATTTTTTAAATTAATATATCCAGAGGAAGTTCCAGTTTTAAGTGCCTCAAGATGTTCCAGCAACCACCAGTCTTGAGATGATTGAGTTAAGTTCCTCTGTATTTTTGGAAGGAAGAAGAGATGTGTGGGCCCATGCTACAAGTCAACACACACACACACACACACACACACGGTCCTTTTGAGGATTGAGACTATGCTAACAATGGAAGGGACCTCACCATAGATAACAGACAAAACAACTATTTGTCAAGAAGAGCCAGAGTTACCCATTAACTGCCAGTGATCTGTCAGTGTCCGAGAAGCCAAAGGACAAGAGCTTGGTCAACCTGGGAGGGCCCATAATGGGGCCCATGGTTCACAAATGACTACAAGAGAATAACACAGTATCCTGGCCTTGTGTCCTTCCTTTGTTCTGTGAGTGGCGCCTCCTTCTAGGGCCAGGCAGAGGAGGAGGAGGAGGAGGAGGAGGAGGAGGAGGAGGAGGAGGAAAGAAAGAAAGAAAAAGGAAAGAAAGAAAGAAAGAAAGGAAGGAAGGAATGAAGGAAGGAAGGAAGGAAGGAAGGAAGGAAGGAAGAGAAGAGGGGGAGGATAGGAGGTACTATCCTCTTTTCTCAGTAGCATTTGGAGTCCCCCAATTTAGACTTGTTCCTGTAACAACTGTGACGAAGATTCCTGGACACCCTGCAGATAGTTCCAAGTTATTTGGAGTTCATCACAAGTGTCAGATTTAGCACATCTAGATTTAGGCAAATGGGCGGCAATTGCATAAATGCGTGGGCACTTCACACCACAAATTAATTCCATAGAAAGAATTCAGCTCTAATTTCATTGCGTGACTGGGCAGGACTTCTTACACAGCCCAAATCAGCAGGGGGCAAGCCAGGCTGCTGATGATCCTGTGCTTTTCCAAGGACAACTGCACTGTTATACCTTTTATGTAAACTATCCACAGAGAGGGAGAGTGGAGAGAAAAGAAAAAAGACCACAGGGAGTTCATGCTACACACATTTAATTTACACACTGGATTTAAGTACTAGGCTCCCTCTGAATCACTTTCTCTGACTTAAACAAATAGTAGTCCATCATACACAAAATGAAAACATCTCTTGGCAGAGAAAGCATACCCAGTGCCATCCTGGAAAGAAGTGAGGAAAAGGATACAGCTCACCCCTGTGGGGGCTGTGTGCCCCCTTGGGCTACAGGCAATTTTATTATATAACCATCTCACTTAATCCTTAGAAGCATAGCATCAGGTAGGTTCCAATATTATCCCCAGTTTATAGATGGAGTAACTTAGACATAGAGAACGGTCAATTATCCCTGTGATCTAGGCTATTGAATAGGGTATTCAGGGCTTGAACCCTGGCCAAGTATGAACAGATAAGCTCTCTGGCCTCTCTATAGTTCCAGAGGCCTCTCCTGGTCCCAAAGTGTGCCCCTCCCCCCCGAAGTCCCCCTCTGCCAAGATCTCATCAAGGGCTCCATTAGCCTCAGTCCTCACAGCAGAAGATACAGAAGATGCACAGGACATATGTAACACTCAAACCTGGAACTTTGGGCAATTTTCAAGATCCCAAGATCCCCTGATTACAGTTGTCACGCACTGGAGGGAGCACTACAAGTGGTGCTGACAGGCTGGCTTTGGGCAAAAGGCTTCTAAAGAGAGCTCACTTCAAGCATGGAAGAACAGACATTCCTGAGAGAAAGTGAGCTCATAGGCACTCCTAGCTGAAAGAACAAACAGCCTCTGATGTGACCAGGGATCGTTCATCAAGCCTAAGAAGTGAGCCAGCTCAGAGCCTGGGAAAAGCAGAGCCGAAGCCTGAGGACACGAGTCCCGGTAACAGGTGCAGCAACAGCAGCAACCCCACTCCTTAGAGTTTGTTATTCTCCCCAAAAGCCATCCTTGACCAAACCCTGTACCTCCAAAGGATATGGTGCCTCTCCAATGGGCAAATGTGTAGGCAACTTTGCAATATATTGAAGTTCTTATTATGTAGCAGGCATTGTTTTATGTACATTTTATCATTTTGTTTAACCCCACAGAACACCCATGAGGTATTTTTTAAATCACCATTTCATTGACAAGGGAACTTTTTCAGAAAAGCTAAGTGACTTGCCTTAGGCCACACAGCTTGGAAGTCATAAAACATGACCACGTGTCAGGGGTCCAAAGGTTAGAGTCACAAAAATCAATGACCTTACTCTCTCTTTCCATGAATCTTCCAGGGCTTCTGAGAAACTGGGGAGTCATTAAAATGTTTAGACCTGTGAAAACCCAGAAAGGTGGCCCCAAGTGACCAGCTGGTGACCTAGTCTAATGGCATGTTGTTCTATAGAGCTGTCTGTGATGATGGAGGTATTCCATATCTGCCTTACCCCGTATGGAAACCACTGGGCACCAGTGATGATGGAGTGCTAGAAAGGAAACCTGTATGATGAGAGACTGTTTAGCCTTATTGAATTTTACTAAATTTAAATTTAATGAGCTGCATGCGACCAGTGGCTACACTATTGAAGAGAGCGACACTGCAGCTTTCGGCTCTCCTCACAGGTCAGATTTCCTAGGCACAAGATGGAGGCTGCAGGAAACCCCTGGCTTTCCTGGGCAGTCCTTGTTTTGAGTGAATAAGGAAAAGTAAAACTCTCACTGCAGAGCTGGTGCTGCTGCTCTGATCTCGGTACCTCTGCAGTTGGAGCAGAGAAATGAGAAATACAGAACACAACTGCCTGCTGTATTTTTCCTGTAAGAGATAAAAATGAAATGGACAAAAAGGTGCCAACTTAGTTACTTAGGGTTGCCACTTTTTCTGGGGACAAATTCCTTTAGGTTAGGATGACACAGGACTCAAATAGGATAGAAAGGAAAGAGTCAGGAGGGAAAATAAGGGGGCCCAGTCACACTCTCTGAGATGTCATAAATCCAAAGGAAGTAGACTCAAGGAGCTGAATGCTTCCAAGCCTTCTTCCTCTTGAACTATTTTAAGTGACCAACACATGCGATTTCTCAGAGGTTATTTCATTCGCTTCAGCAGAAGAGAAGGGATGTACTTCACAGGATGTGTCTTTAAATAGGCAGAGAAGCAAACACCTACAGCACAGCCACTGTGACCGGCTGGCACCCCACAGAGCCAGGCTATTTTAAGGCACCCGAATGGCTGCTGTTCTGAGTAGATGGGGTGCTTTGGCTCTGCTGCAGTTCCTCTCACCCTCTAGACCAACCCCATCATTTCTTTGCTTCTCTCCCTCCACCCAGGCGCTCCCGAGGGCAGGAGCAGGAGGCAGCAGGCTGAATGAGGACTCAAGTACAAAGACCTTAGTTTCCTTAGTTATGCCACTTGGTCTTCTCTGAGCCTCAGTGTCCTCAGCTGCATAGTGGGAGTAAGCAGAAAACATACCAGGGGAAGAACCATTTGATACAGTGCCCATGGCACAGTCATGTGCTGCAGATCAGAGTTGAGAGAATATTGCCTGCCAGCTCCTCTGGTGGAGGTGGGCACATGCATGGTTGGGAACGAGAGAATCTGGAGGAAGGCTGCCTGGGTCCCATTACATGAGCTGTGAGACCTTCAGCCAGTTACTTAACTTCTCATAAAGATGGCATTAACAGGACCTACTGCCCTGACCATTCCAGCTCTAACTTTGCCCTTCCTAGGTAAGCCTGGCCAACCAGGCCTCTCCTGGTATTCTGAGATCTCCAGATGAGGAAGCCTAGGCAGCAGAGCTGGAGGAGAAGGAAAGCCATCAGGCTGGGTGGGGCAGAAACTGTAGTCCAGAACAAGGATGCTTTTGCCACTAATAGCTAATGTCTGAGTGCTTGCTGTGTACCAGACATTCCCAAGGCTCTGCCCACACCGTCTGGGCCCTGTTCCACACTGTGCGCTTCAGAACTTCTGGAGGAAAGGCCTCAATGATGGTCAGATACAATTTCATTTTTAAGTTCTCCAGGTGATAATTCCATGGATTGAGAATCACTGAATTTGAGGAGGAAAATACAACATCTTTGTTTAACAGTAGAGGAAAACAGATACCAGGAAATGCCAGCAGGCAGGCACTGGGAAACACAAGATTCCATCCCACAGTGACTCCATGTCCCCTGTGTCTTCTGAGGAGCAGGGCCTTGGCTGCTTCCACTGTACTGACACCACTCTTCCTGGCTAATTCCTGACTCAAAATTGACCTGCAGGAATCCAAAGCTGCCTGAGAATGGAATCAGGTTTTCCCAGAACTGAAGGCAGGTATATACTAAGTCACAGTGACCTGATTAAATGGACCACATGTAAATGATGGGAGATAACAGAGCTCATGATCTTCACAAAGCCTGCTGGCCACCTGCAAAGGAACTAGAAGGCAGCAAGGCCTCTTCAGTCCATCAAGCACAGAAGATGTCAACACTGGAAATTAAACCTCTCTTGTCTGGGTCTTTAGCTAGTCCAGTTGGGATGTGGCTCCAAAGGGCAAGTGATGCTATGTTTCCATCCACCATGCAATTAACGAAGTTCTAGGCAGCCCTGCCTTGCAGCTGGTCTCTCACTTGCTATCTCTGTAGGTTAAGTTTGGGACAAGCAACCAAATCTATACTTGGGTCTTTGACTCATCCTGCTTCTTGGGTACTTTAGTCAATGCCTGGCCCATAAACCTTGCTGTCACATTTGATTCTTCTCCCATACCTCGCATGCTGGAGCTGTTGTAAACACCACTGGCTGTAACTTTCACACACATCCAAGATCTCCTCCATGACCACCTGGTCCAAGATTCATCCTTTTGATCTCACCTCTATTATTATTATTATTATTATTATTATTATTATTTGGTCTTTTTGAGACAGGGTCTCCCTGTAGCCCCAGCTGTCCTGGAACTCACTCTGTAGACCAGGCTGGCCTTGAACTCACAAAGATCAGCCTGCCTCTGCCTCCCAAGTGCTAGGATTAAAGGTGTGTGCTACCACGCCCGGCTTTCACCTCTATTATTACAAACCCTCCCTAGCTGACCACCTTGTTTCTACACTTGATGCTAAAGTCAATTTCCATCAGAGCAGAAAGAATGATCTTGTTAAAATGCAAATCAAATTATGTCAATTTGCTCAAGGTAACCCTAGCATATTCAGATTTACAAGCCAAGGTAGGGAATGGAACCATGGCTCAGCCATTAATGGCACTGGATGCTTTTACAGAGGACCTGGGTTTGGTTCCCAGCATACATATGGCAGATAAATACCGCCCATAACTCCAGTTCTAGGAGGTCTGATGACTTCTTCTGACCTCCATGGTCAGGGACATGGGTACACTCACATGCAGGCAATACACTCATACACATAAAATAAAAATAAATAGGTAAATAAAGCCAAGGTGCTGTATTTGCATTATTCTTCTCCTTCCATCTCCTGCTCTATGCTGAACATAACCACACCGATCTCCTCGGGACTCTCTGGAGCCATGTTACTGTGGCTCCACCATCCTGCATCCTGTCCTCACGCTCAGCAGGGCCAGCTACTCCCTTTTAGGACTTTATTCATTTGTTCTGTCACTACCACCTGAAGCAGTGCCCAGTACACAGAAAGTCCCCAATAAATATCTGTTGAATGAACCAATGATATACCCCAAACTGAACTTTCCCCCCAGCTCCTAACCCAGAGTCCCTCCCATTGTAACCATTTTTTCTTCAAAGACCAGCTGAGTAGAAGCTACCACCTAAGAGTCTTCAGCAAGGTCCACTGGACAGGTGGATCACTCTGATAAGCTTAGGAGGCAGCGCTACTCCTGGGCCTGTCCTCTACCACTGAGCCGAGTCCCAGCAGACTTCTGGCCTGCCTGGCCTGACTTGAGAGGATTAAGTCCAAAAGAACAGCTGTGAGCAACTTGCTTTCCAGTTCTGTCCTCGTGTATAACTTGATCTACACGGCTCTAAGATGAAGAAGAAACAAACACGTCTGGAGTTCTCACAGGCAATCCTATTTGGGATGTATGCCTGCCTGATCTGGAACACTTCACCAATTTTCTTCTGAGGACTTGAGGGGTGAATGGGGAGGGGAAGACAGAGGTGAATGGGGAGGGGGAGGATTGAGGGATGAATGGGAAGGGGAAAATATTAACCACCTCATTATCTCACCTCTTACCCTAACCTTCCCAAGTCCTGTTCAGACTTTGGGACCAAGAAGGAGAATTAGAGCCTGCGCACCTCAGAGCACCGAGCTCTGAGTCTCGGCTTTCGGAATTCCGGGCCTCCTGGCATCCTCAATTACTCCCATTTTCCCTCCTCTTTGAAAAACAGCCTGCCAACTCCAACAAACAGTATTTAAAAATATCTTGTTGGCCTATACAGCACTGCCTTCTGCATTCCTCACAATGCCTGTCTCTGTCCCATGCAGGATAAAGAAGGGTGTAGAGTATTTAATTTTCTCTCTAGCTGCACCCTGCTATAAATACCCGTCTGGGTAGCCAGGCTTCAAACACCAGCTGTATGAAGTCACCTCAGAGCTGGACCTCAGAGCTGGACCTCACCAAAGCATTGGCCTGTCAGGGCCTGGACACAGCTGTCAGGCAGTTTATGTCAGCCAAGAGCACATAGAGCTCATCCTTCTGAGAGAAGAAAAAGCAAAATCGAGGTATAGTATCATAGTTAATGCTAATAGTAAAAGGATGGCATTTAGTCCTTCTCTCCAGCTGGGTCTCAAAGCACATCCTGCTTTTCTTTCCCTAGGATTCTAATTACAGGGCTCGACCTGAGGAAAATGATTTCACAGTGTTCTTGTGGGGTCCAGAAAAATGTCAGAAACAGAAAGGCCCCTGGAGAATGCAACTAACCTCTTCACACCACAGAGATCCAAGAGGACGTAGCGATTCATTCCAGTTACAGAGAGGGCAACCCCCACCCAGAACTTTCTTGATCCAAGTCCGTAGCTTTCTGCACTAGACACTTCAGTATACACATCTGCCTGATCCATACCATATCCTCAGCTTGTTTCACTAATAACTCTCAACACAGAAAATACTTATTTCCTATTTTAGAAGATATAAACTAAAAACAGGTTTTGAGGCTTTCAATAAAAGGGACTAGGCTGTACCTCAGAGGTACAGCACTTGCTCAGCATGACCAAGGCCCTGAGCTGGGTCTCAACGCTTGAAAATACATACTTTCAATCATAGCTTGGCCTCAAGCTTTTGTTGAGATGGTCTTCCTGACTGAAAGTTTCAGACTCTTGGAGGTCCAATGTAATTTCTCCCCAGACTTTGGATTATCTCTAGAACTTCCAAGTTCAGTGTTTCTATTGAATTGTTTGCTCTTATGAAACTCTTCTTAGCTAACTTTTATAAAGCAAATAAAATCTCAAATTGTTAACTACAAATGGCTCTATGTATTTCTGCAATAAGGTTTATCTTTTCACTGGGACAGGAAAAGGATACACATTCAAGGTGTTGGCCAAGTCAGTGATGACTTTCCTTCCACGTTGTACTGTCAGAACTTGGCTGGATTCTAGGGAGTCTGACTCGGATGACAATGAACTACAAGGCAAATGTCTTATCTTAGACATTTAACACAAAATTTTTATCAACATTCTAGAAACATCTTCAGCAAGAACTAGCAAAGAACCAAACAGTGGAATTGAGCTGTCATTTGGTAAACCCTAAACTGGAAACTGAGCATCTCGAGTTAGACTTAAGGCCAACAAAGCGTCTGGGACCCTTTTATCTCATCTTGTTTCATGCTGGTCTCTGCTTCCATGGTGGAGAATCCTGCTCTAGCAAGAGTAAGTTCAGTGGTCTCATTGAACAAGTTTGCCAGGCCCACCCTTCATTCTGCACCAGGATTGTTTTGGCCTGAAGAACTAACCAAGTCAGAAGCCAAACTCAACAAGAACAGCAGGGCTGACTGAAAGTTTGTGTGTCCCCTCGGCTCATGTGCTCATTTAAAGTCTTGTATTACTTTCACTGCTAGAAGAGCAGACGGGTGCATTTTTGAGGTCAAGCTTTCAATCAACAAGAGGGGTAACGGGAGGTCTGGGCTGTGGTTACGATGAGCAGCACAGCAGACACACTCCATTTCTGAATTATAAAAATAAGTTTTGGAAAACTCTCATCCTGCACTCTGGCAGGCTTCTTAACATCTGGATAAAAGATGTGGGAATTTTTCCCTTTTTCCTATGTTATCTCCCCTGCTCCTCCTCGTTATGTAGCTGAGCCTCCTGGCCAAGCAGAGTTTACTTGCTGTCCTCTAAAACACATGCAGTGGCTTCCAGATCTTTCCCACACTGTTCCTTCTTTCTTGGTCAGAGCTCTGTTGTCTACGTGTGTACTGGCTCATAGGCTATGTCTTCTACAAGAAGCCTTGACTCCCTTCAACCCAATGAGTCACTCACCCTCCTACCTTTGTAAAGCTTCAGGATCTTCATCTACAGAGTAGAAACTATATCTACTTGGCAGAGAGGCTGGGTAGCTGGAGGAACTTAGCTCATGAAAAGCATCTAGGCAGATGACAGCATGCAGTCTATGGGGGCTATCAGCACTGTCGCCATCACTGCTTGAAATAGAATGACAAACTTCTCTGGAACTATCCGTGTGCATGCTATGTGCTCTGTGTTACATTATAAACTCCTTGAAGCAGGAGGTGAAAGCAGGCTCAGGAGTTCAAGGTAATCCTCAGCTATATAGTAGGTTCCAGGCCAGCCTGGGCTACATGAGACCCTTTCTAAAACAAACATGCCCACAAAATGTGTTCATCAAACAGGTGAGCAAAACACAACTCACTGGGCATCCCTATAGCCCAGGAATTGGATTCAACAAGCCAGATCCAATATCTACAGTGAAGTTCCTCCCACAGAGCCTGTAGCTTCAAATCTATACTGTTGTCGGCATCCTGACGGGGATGGGCATGAACTCAGACGGAGAGAGCTAAACTCACTGCCCACTGCTAAACTGCACTGTCCTGGAGGCAATCCATCCATAACTGAGCAGGGCATGAAGGTGCTTTTTCCAGGTTCCATTCTTCCTCCCACCTTTGCACACAAAGTGTTAGTCATTAAGAAGAGCCTTGTGGGGCTGGAGAGATGGCGTAGCGGTTAAGAGCACCGACTGCTCTTGCAGAGGACCCGGGTTCGATCCCCAGCACCCACATGGTGGCTGAGAACTGTCTGTAACTCCAACTCCAGGAGAACTCCAGTTCCAGGGGAATCCGACGCCCTCTTCTGACCTCCGCAGCATTGCACGACACGGGTGCACAAACCTACATGCGGACGATACATTCATATACATAAAATAAAAAATAAAAAAAAAAGGAGAGCCTTGTGACCAATACTAGCCAGCCTGAGATCTGGGTCATGATCCTCTCCTGCACAGCAAACTCCTATTTTCCCAAAAGTGAAGATCAGTATGGTCAACACAAGTGTGTAAAAAACAACAACACAGAACTGTTATCAGATACGATATAAAATAAGTCCCTTATAGAGATGCTTATTAATCCTTACAACCATCTTGAGAGTTGGGTATTATTTCAGTTTTATGTTAGAAACCAGTGTTTTCCAATCACAGATGAATTTGTCCCCCAGGGAACATCTGGCAATGTCTGGAGACATTTTTAGTTGTCACGACTAGTGATGAAAAGAGGGTGTCATGAAGCATCTTACAATGCCCAGGACAGCCCCATGACAAACCATGGTCCAGTCCAAAATGCCAACACTGTAAGCCTTGTTATAGAGAAAGAATCTAGGGCACAGAAGCTAAATGACTTCTCCAGTCACAGCTCACAGAAGAGGTTTGGAAGAATCACACCCAGCTGTGTTCTTTTCACCAAACCTCAGCATCCCAAACATCCCTGGGACACTGCGTATTCATCCAGCAGAATGAATGGGCAGAAGAATAGGCCCCTCATTGGGTAGTAGGGGAAAGTGCCTTGCTTGAGGACACGGGTCACTAACAGGCAAAGCAGTTTGGGACCCAATCTGGGCTCTAAAGCCAGAGAATTTAGCACAATGCTGTGTTGATTTAGTCTCATCTTAAGCTTTTAGCATCAAGATGCACTCAGCAGCTGGACACAGCGGTATACGTCAAGGAAAGCAATATACCTTCAGAAAGGCTCCTCTGGGGCTGGGAAGGCTCACTTGGGCAGAGACAGCTGGGCCATTGGGACTCTATGACCAGCCAACCTAGTCTACTTGGTGAGCTTCAGACCAACAAGAGATTTTGGCTCAAAAAACAAGATGAACAGCACCTGAGGAATAACACCTATGGTTGACCTCTGGACTTACAAGCACATGCACACACGTACACACAGAGAGGATGGATGGATGGATGGATGGATGGGTGGGTGGGTGGGTGGAAGGAAGGAAGGGAGGGAGGAAGGGAAAGGGGGAAGAGAGGAAGAGAGGAGGAAGGGAAGAAGGGAAAAAGGGAAGGAAGGAAGATTCTCCTACTAACTCCAGGGCAAGTGGGCTGACCCCAGAAGACTGGCCTCAACTCAGAGTTGCTGTTGCAGATGTCCCTCCCTGCGTGTCCACCTGCTCTGGGCTGGCTCACTCTTCCTATTGAGAAGCACCATTCTGGCAACTCTTCAGCTTTCCATTCAGCTGAACTTATTGATCACCCAGCAGCTGCCACTTGGCAAAGATGGTCCCTGGGGCAGCTCCTTCAGAAGGAGCGATAAGGGTTCCTTCAAAATCAATGGCACCTTCTGGGCATACTCTGTAGGCCTGAGGAGCTTTCACTGGTCTGAGGAGTATAAAGTGCCTGGACAGAATAGGCCATTAACAAACAAGATCTATTAATGTTGTTTTGAGTTTGACCTGAGCTGCCATTTGAAAAGGGTCAAATAGTGACTGTTCCTTGCTACCTGTGATCTGTGATTCTTCACAGGAAAAGTGAAAGTTTGGGGCTTGAGCAAAATAAGGCTTAGTCTTTGCTCAGCTGTGAATTCTGGGCTACAGAAGACGTCTCTGTGGAAAGACATTCTATTCACAGCAACTTTATGGGGATTCTGCAAGGCCACAGATGAGAAAAACTTTTAAATCAGTCATCCCATTGTTTACCCTGCTGCTTACCAGACTTCTATGAAACTCTTTTGCCCTGGGTACCCCACACCAAAGGCATCCTCCTAATTTGAACCACCCTGCCCCATCCCCAACTCATATCTTACTCATCACAGATGGCCTTGGGAAGCCTGTATCACAGATAGAAGCCTGAAATGATTCAAGAACATGCCCTGGGCCAGGGATGGTGGCATATGCCTTTAACCCCAGGCAGAGGCAGGTGGATCTCTGTGAGTTCAAGGCTAGCCTGGTTGGTCTACATAGTGAGCTCCAGGCCAGCTGGGACTAAAGGGAAACCCTGTCAAAAAAAAAGAACATGCCTTGGGTGCTGGAGAAACTTCAGGGGGTGTGGCTCTTCCAGGGTGTGGGGAAGTCAAGTAAAGCTTTGTGGAGGAAGCTGAACAACTACAGCTTGTTCCTCTAACTACCTAAGGCAGGGGCTGCAAGGGGGGAAATAAATTAGTTTTCATTTCCAAAGCTTGCTTTGTTTCAGTTCTACAGGCTCCCTTGGTTTCAATAAAATAGTCAAAAAAGGGAGCTGCCCTCCTCCCTCCAACTACCCAGGTGTTAAAACTGATTAAACAGCAACTCATGGCTCAATTAACCCTTGCTCCTTCAGCTAATTATCTCAGTGGAAATCCATCCTACAATCTCCTTGACAAACAAATGTTACAGCCAGACTTTTCATCCCTACTTTAGATGCAGCCTATTTATTTCTTGGCTGCAAATGAGATGTTGACACTCGTCTCAGCTGGTAAACAAATTAATAATTCAGAAAAGTAGTATTGATGATATTGGCTATTACTAATGAAATTTCAGAGAGGCCTTCCTCGACTGTCACTGAAATGATCTCTACCTATTCCATTATCCTGTCCTAAACAGAACAGAACAGAACACCCCACACGGATGGGCGTGGTAGCACGTATCTGTAATCCCAGCACTAAGGCTGAGCTGAGGATGATGGGCTCTCTAGTTTCTCTTCAACTGCTGTGACAAACACTCTGACCAATACCAACTTGGGGAGGAAAGGGTTTGTTCATCTTACATCTCCTGGGTTCATCATCTTACATCTTACATCTCCTGGGTTCATCACTCAGGGAGCCCAAGGTAGGAACTCAGGGCAGGAACCTGGAGGCAGGAGCTGAAGAACAGGCCATGGAGAGATGCTTCTTATTGGCTTGCTCCCCTAGCCCATGTTCAATCTGCTTTCTTTTTTTAAAGATTTTTAAAAAATTTTTTATTTATTTCTGTACGTGTATGAATGTACTGTCTGCATGCAAGTCTGTGCACACGTGTTGTGCAATGCCTCGGAGGTCAGAAGAGGGTCTCGGATTCCCCTGGAACTGGAGTTCTCCTGGAATTGGAGTTTCAGATGGTTCTCGGCCACCATGTGGGTGCTGGGGATCGAACCCGGGTCCTCTGTAAGAGCGGTCGGTGCTCTTAACCGCTAGGCCATCTCTCCAGCCCCACAATCTGCTTTCTTATACACTACAGGACTACTTACCCAGAAGTGGCACGACCCACAGTGGGCTGGGCCCTCCGACATCATTCAGCAATCAAGAAAATACCCCACAGACATGGTCACAGGCCAGTCCGATGGAGGAAATTACCCAGTTAAGGCTCCTTCAACCCAGGTGTGTCAAGTTGACACTAAAGCTATTCAGCACAATGGGTTAGAGGCTAGCCTGAGCTACGTGATAAGCTCATGTATCAAAAAGACTAACACGCTTGAAGTAATAAAATGAATAAATGCAATAATTTTTTTAATGTGTGGATGAAGTGGATCAACAGATAAAGGTGTCTGCCACCGAGCATGAGGACCTGAGGTCCATCCCTGGGAACCATGTAGCAGAAAGAAAGAACTGAATCCAACAAATTGTCCTCTGGACCACCACAACTGCACGAGGGGTGCATGGCTCCCCCCAACAAATAAAATAAATAGAAACAATTTTTTAAAAATAATTAAAGAACAAACAACTCCATACAAAAATAAATGTAGCTTTAAAAACTTTTTTAAACGCCCCAACAACAACATTATTGAGTGAACTTTTGTTTACCTTTCCTTGTCTCCTCCAGGAGCTTATGCACTTCAGGGGTGGGGGATAACCACTGCACCACCACCGCTGCTTAATCTGCAGCAGTTTTAACAGTGGTGGGCACTGTCAGTGATGAGTAAGTATTTGCATTGCTACTATTTATTGAACCTTTATTATATGCTAAGATCTTTATGGTCTCAATTCTCATGCCAACCTTATGAGCAAGGTGCGGTTATCTTCCATTTTAGAGAGGCATTACAAAACCAAGACATACAATACTGAAGAACTTTGTTCCAGGTCTTCAGAAGGCGGCAGAGGTAGCTTCAGTCACATTTGTCACAGGGAGAGAGCAACCCTCGCATACACTCTGCATGAGGCTTAGGAAGAATATTCTCACCAATATCCTATCATAACTGAAACCAGAAATTGAATTTTCTCAAATGCCACAGACACCCAGGAAAGCTTAGAAAGAATAATGGACAGGAAGAAACCCAGAAGGGCTGTTGTGTCTCAAACTCACACCCAGAGTTTCTTGAGAAAGAGAGAAGACTGAGGGGGGAGTAGAAAGGAGAAATTTCTATTTCCTGTGAGCTCCTTGTTTATAAATAGCGCTCTATTAAAGTGGTTTCTCTGCTTCCCATAAGGAAGTCATGAAGATATCATCCTTTAATGACATTGCCCTGGGATCCAAGACATCAATACTAAACGAGCAACAATATGGAACTTCTGCTGCTCTATGAAGCTAGGATCATGTTTTATAAACACAACAGAATTTTTATCATCCATCTCAGCTAGAGCAAAACGATATTTGCCTGGCATTCTGAGTAATGGACAAGAATAGATGGATTAGGGTTCTTAAATTCCTAGTTGGAAGTTTAAGAGCCCTATATAGCTGACTCAAATGCATGTGCCCATGCTGTGTAATTAGTGTGCACAACAATAAACATGTAATTTAAAGGGAAGACCAGCAGGACAAGAAAACCAACCAGCACTCTCCCTTCCCACTTCTAGCCATTTGCCACTTGGTCTTCAGCTGTGTAAGCTGTAACCTTGCTGGCTTCGGGGTCCTTTTAATATAAAAAAGGTTTGGATCTCTTCTTTCCTAAGCTGTTTAGGCTTCCCTCTGAAGAGAGCTTTCCAACATATGCAATTCATTGCGTCTCTAGTAAACATCCATTTCCCTGTCTAAGGAGATTTAATAAACTGGCCTAGTTGTTTAGTGAGGCCACCCCTTGTATTTTTTTATGTATGAGAAGTGAGATCCATGTTACTAAGTAAAAGGCAATGGTCGCCTCTTCTGGAAGAGTGTCCCAGAGACCAGAGAACTCAGAGAGAGAGCCTCTGGTGCTGAGCATCCAGGAGAAAGGGGGTCCTGCTCCCTTCCTCACCATGGCTTAAGACAGGGTTGCTGGAGAAGAAAGAGGAATCTCAAATCATGGTGCCAAAAACCCATCCTGGAAAAAAAATTCTAAGCGATGGCAACTCTGTAAGAAATGATCTTTAGTTGTGAGCCCCTGAGATGAAAGCACCTGTTTTCCAGCAATTTCTGACCACTTTACATTTGCAGAATAACCCAAGAGGCAGCTTCTCTTCCAAGCCTTGGTTTGCAGTTAGAAAAAGTCCCTCAGTGTGCTGGCCCCTGGCTGGACATGAAAGGCATGCATGGATTTTGTTTTGCACCCACTGTTCCACTGTCAGTCTAGCTTGGTGTATAGAAGTTGGGGTTTGAGTCTTTTCCCCCAAGAGAGTTTACTCTGTCAAATTCAGTCCAGGTTCCCCTCAGCCAAAAGCACAGAACTCTTCCCCTGGGCTATAACTGGATGGAAAGCCCCCTTACCCTCCATGTCCTCTCCTGGAACTGGTGTTCCCAGTGTTGAAGTCACAGACTTGGAGGGTAAAGCATGATTATCAGCTGTGACATCACCAGCCCAAACTCTGGACTGACCTCAACTCTGACCTAAGAGCAGGAAAACAAAAGGCAAATATTCTTGACTGCAAGAATGTCCCATGGTAGTGCCAGAATTGAAACCCAAAGCTAGGAATGTCCAAATAAGCCACACTGGATAAATACAGTATCTTCCAAAGGCAACCTAGCAGGTCCTTGGGAGTTAGGCTGGAGAACCCAACCCCTGTCCTCTCTTCTCATGGTGAGAAGCTTGAACCCTCCCTGGAGCATGCCTGGTTCAAATTCCAGTTTTGTTACTTGGTATCTGTGTAATCTATATTAGGGACTGAAATGCTTACTACCTTATTCCCACCTGTGTATAATGGGGCTAAGGCCAGAGGCCCTTATCTCTCGGAAAGACAAAACCACTTTTGCCCTGTTCTCACACCACAATCAGCACAAAAGCATTCTTTCTATAATCTCACAAAGTGTGGGGATTTCTCCCCACTGATAAGCAAACAATTCTGCAGCATGCACGGTGGGGTGCCCTCTAATTCAACTCAATTAAACTCTGACACTAGCTAGAGATAGCATCAGCTCTCATAGGCTGAGGGCTCTGACCTCAAGACTACAGCACCTTGCCTTGCATGCCAGTCACAAACTCCAGCTAGTTTTATTCACGCTTCTCAACAACTGGCTGTAAATCAGCATTCCCCAATCCCTTCCTCTGGTTCAATTTACCAGACTGGTTCACAGAACTCAAGAACTTACCATTTCCTGGCTTGCTTATAAAGGCTATTACAAAGCATAAAGATGATGAGCTGCACAGGACAAGGTGTGGAGAGAAGCGATCCACTCTGCAGACCCTCCAGGTGTTCAGCTGTCCAGATTCACTATGAATCGTGTCCTTTTGAGTTTTGTGAAGACTTCATTATACATGTTTGATTGATTAAAATCTTAGCCATTGATGATCAACTTAACCTTGTGCCTCTCCCCCCTCCTGGGAGGTTGGAGAAGGGGTGGGGTCTGAAAGTACCAACCCTCTGAAGTTCTGCTTTAGTTTTTCTGACAGCAAGCCCTTAGCATTCTGAAAGACATCTCATTTCAAAGATTCCAAGGATTTCAGGAGTTGTATTCAGGAACTCAAGAGAATAGAAAGTTCACTATATCAGAGGATTTAAAAGGTATATAAAAGTAGCTAACATATATAAAGTGCTAAGGTCAGCCAACATACATTAAGAATGATTGCAAGTCTAGTTATCATGAGTTTGTTAAACCACATTTGAGTTTGGCTTCCTTTATCCCTTTCTAGTACCCACCAGCCGCTTCCACCGCCTGCTGCTTATTTGCCACTGAAACCTGCACCCAAAGTGGCCCTTCCAACAAGATTGCAAGGCTGTCCATTCGAAATCATTTATAGTTCGAAGACTGGACGCTGGAGTCTGATAGCTAGTTTGTTGTTGAATGCATGTCATGCCCTAACCTTACCATAGAGAAGGTCAAGTGCTTTGCTTTCATCCTTGGCATCGAAATCCTGCCATCTTGCAGAGCCGTGCAGAGCTACCCAATGTTTCATTTCCCAGCCCTGTTGCCACGCTGCTGCCCATCCCCCACACTCCATCCCCATAATGTGGTTTCCTGAGCCAGTCATCTTTCAGGAAAGCCCAAAAGGTTGTGTGTTTAATTCAGCATGAGGTTTTAATCAGTTTTCTTGGTTAATGACAGCTGGAAAATCAGACTCTAGGAACCGGCACTAGGCGGCCTTTCCGGGAAGGGGGATTCAGGAGTTCTCGGTTCTCCTCGCCCCTGGGCACCTAGTATTAAGAGCTGCCAGTTTTCCCTCCATCTACTGTGAGAGGCCAGACTCTGGGCATCATTCAGCCCAGGGTGCAACACCAGTTCCTGTGCTTCTCCAATCTCCTCCACCCACCGGGTTCATCCAAGGCTCAGTGTTAAAAGAGTGCAGACCTTTGGGCTGCTGTAAACTCCCAGGGGAGGACCGCAGACAACGTGCCCTACTGTGCGGCCCAAACCAGACTCCTAGAGACCCAACTCAGTAAGGCAAAAAGCAGCACTCTAATAAGCTTCACTTTAGAGAGTAGTTCAGGAATGGCTTGCTCCAGACGTCCAATCTCACTCAGCCAACAGCCCCTAGGAGACTAACCTCGACTTGATCCTTTACAAAGCAGACACCTAGAACAATTTTTGGCAAGAGCCAAATTCTTCCAGAATTCCATTTCTCCCAGAAACCTGGCACACTCCACAGTTTGGTTCTAGGAAATCTGCTCCTGGGATAACCCACCCGGTCCATTCGCAGAGGCCCGCCTGCTTACCATTGGCGTTCTTGCCGCAGATGAGATGCTCATAGGGTTGCAAGACTCCCCAGAGCTCAGCGTCGTTGTTGATCACCATCTCCAAGGCCTCAGCGGACACGTCCCCTCCTCCTGCCCCTCCGCAGTCGGGGCTCTGGCTCGCCAGTACCCTGGCCCGGATCTCCTCCACCAGGTTCTCCATGCAGGCGGTGAGGGAGATGGCCGCATATTCATGGATGCGCACGGAGATGCGAGTGTCCACCATCCAACGAAAGAAGCGGCCCACAGAGAAGGTGAGGCCGCAGCGCGCCGACTTGCCCCGGCGCAGTCCATCGCCGGCGCTCATACTGTACAGAGACAACGCCTTGACGGCCGCCAGCGCGCAGCTCTCGGCCAGCGCCCAGCTGTGCACCAGGCGCACGGCGCTCTGCACCTCGAAGCGGGTGCACTTGGCGTGCAGCACGCTCAGGCGCTGCGCCTCCCGGGCCACGCGGATGAGCGCCCGGCGGAGCAGCCCGGCCAGACGCCGCACCGCCTCGGCGGAGAACGCGGGCAGCCTCCGGCAGCCGATGCTTTTGCGGAGCACCCGGGCTACATCTCCCTCGGTCCAGGGGAACTCCTCCAGCTCCGGGAGCCGCGGGCAGCGCGAGAAGAGATCGGCCACTTCGGGATCCTCGGGCAGCACCGTGTTCACCGTGTCCCAGCTGTTGTGGCGGCTATTCATGGAGCCAGAGTAGCACCACCAGGCCGCCCCGCGGTGCTGCTGCGCCGAAGAGTTGAGCGCTTGCGAGTTGGACTTGGACGACGAGAGGCTGAGCGAGCGGCACGAGTCCCCGGCCCCATACCCAGAGTCCAAGGTCAAGTCCTCCAGCGTCTTCAGAGTGGAGCTGTACGTCCCGGCCATGGGGAGCCTGCCGCGGGCGGCCTCGCCGAGCGAGGGGCGCTCACCACTCCATGCGCGCTTCCCCGGGTGGGCAGAAGGCAGCTCTAGGCTCTCCAGGGCGCCCTCAGTCCCGCGGCTCGGGGTGGCTGCATCGCCCGCCCGGCGGCCGCGGGAAGTGGGGGAGACTCGCAGCGAGCCGGAGCCCCTAGCCGCCCGCGTCCGGACACGGAGCTGTCAGAGAGTGAGAGGCTCCCGGGTCGGTCTCCTCAGAACTCCCCCTCGTCCACCTCAGCCTCCCTACCAGAGCGTCTGTCTTCTCAGAGAAGGAATCCTGAGGGAACAGGGCGGCGACCGAAGAAGGAGGCGGCGCGGGGCGCAGCACTCAGCGTTCGGTCCCGGACCAGCCGCCGAGGAAGCGCTCGGCAAACTTCTGCGCTGCGCGCGCTACCGGCACAGCTGGTTTCCCCCGAGGGGCCCGTATGCAAATACAGCCGGGCGACTCACCAATCACCGAGCGAGCCGGGCAGGGGTTGCGCCAATGATTTCCGGGAGGGGCGGGCACTATGCAAATTTGACTCAGCTGGGGGCGAAACCTCCGGCGCTCGGTAGGCGGAGCTGGAGGCCCGGGAGCGGGGTGCAGCTGCTGGGTTGCGGGAAAGGAGGGGGGAAGAGCGAGCAGGCTGGGAAGTGGGGCGCAGAGACCCCAAAAGCCGGGAGTCGAAACCTCAGGCCGGAGTGAGGATTTAAAGAGAACTCTGAAGGAAAAGACGCTCTGTGCTGTCTCTTTCCCGCCACCTTTGGACGTGGGCAGCTACAGAGCAGCAGGGAGGGTGGAGGGTAGGAAAACAGCCCTGACTGAGATCCATCCAGGCGCTCCACCTTTCTCCTCGACTTTCTGCCAAGCTCCTCCTGTTTTCCGAGCGAAACGCTATTTGAGTTTGGAGGGAAGAAATCTGTCTGGTTTTGTTTACATTGCCGTTAGGCTCGGATAGGAACAGAATTTCTTAAGCTGGGATCTGAAAAAGACCCGGCATCTGGAGGCCTGTGGTCCCCCCTCGCCCCCCCCCCCCGCCTTTGTAGAGTCACACTCAGCTCTCCAAGGACTTGAAGAGAGAGTCTTAACCTGCCGGATTCTCAAAAGAATCCACGCCTTTCCTGTGGAAGTTAGATGTAATTATACCACTTGCAAGAAGGTGGATCCTTTTTGTCTGCGGTTGAGGGGACGCGTGTATAGGGCCTTTACTGGGAGAAAGAGGTGACAAATGAGGACCCGCACTTGAACGCCCGGCTGGATGCAGGTGTTCGACCCTTGGTTAAGGACGAGCTGGTGAGATGTGCGTCTAGGCGGGCCACCTGCCCCTCAGGACTCAGTTTCTCCAGTGTGAAGTGAATGGCTGACCTTCTAGCAACGCCGTAGCGTACCCGGTGTTTGATTTTGCGGATCGGTAAAGAGCTATTGATTGCACAGACCCACGCCCAGCTCACGCACGTCCGGCCTCATAACTATTCACACACACGTGCACAAACGTGCATCGGCCGCCTCTAGCAGATCTGCAGAATCAAAGCGCGGATTGTGCACACGGTCTCTCCACGTCTGCCTCCCCGGCTCTTCAATGGCTCCTTTGTGTCGTTATGACCTTGGGCCGTGAGTTGGATACGAACTAAAATGTCTGGTTTGTCTCTTTCCTTAAATTAATGATACCCTTCCCTGTGAAACGGCTTTTTATTTGGCGGTTTTACTTAATTTTTCCTTTCCATGGACCTTTATGCTACGTCGCCGCCTTACGGTTAGAATTGGGAACAGAATCAAAGATGGAAGTGTAAGGCACAAGCCGCTATCAAATTAACAGAAGGAACACGGTCTCTTCTCAGAGAGGCTAGAAGTCCAATTAGCTAATGCCGTTCAGCTTGTCAGAAAAAACGACAACGTGTCTGATGGATTTACTACTCATTAAGAGTATTATTATATAATAAAGAAAATATCGCCCTCTACCGGCCATCCAGAGGAAATAAACTTCAAAAAAGTTTTTCCTGGTTGTGCTTTCTCTTAAAAAATAAAGACAGTTAATGAGTGGTTTGGGAGAATAATCTGGAGTGTTTCTTCCGAAAAATAACAATGGGATATTTGACTTAATATATTCAACTCATTTGATGACTTAACATGCTTAAACTGGGTATAGGTGTGGCTGTCATGTCTGTAACGTCGGTACTGGGGAGAGTGAGGGGGGGTAAGCGCTAGCAGTTTGAGGCCATCTTAGGCTACAAGATGAGAAAACTCAAAGGAGGAAAGACGATAAACATGCCTACAGTGAAATCTCAGGGTCACATGGATTTTAAGCTCTCCCACAAGGATGTCAGAGAAATAACTCAAAATTTAAAATAGATAGCAAGGAAATGAGATGAAAGATGAAACCCACACATTAAAAGATACTTAGACACATATTAATCAATCACAAAGTGTAGAACTTATGTTGATGTTGGTTTGAAAATCAATGGCATCTGACCTTGTGAGACCACTGGACACTGCCTCGCTGTCTGCTGTTACCAAATCATTGTTTCTTTGTGAGTGTGTTAGAAAATGTTCTTATCTTTCAGATCACATGCTGAAATCAGTACATTTTCTCCATAAAAAAAGGAAAACTCCTTATGGAAAAGTATAGTAAAGGAACAAGAAAGTTACTTGTTGTTAGATTTTTCTCAAAGATGTCTAGTTAATGCTTCTGTGTTTGTGATTTGAGAGAAAGAAAAGGAAGAGAAAGGTAGACAAGGGAAGAAAAGACATAACCTGAGCTCTTAGAAATTAGCCAACTAATTGACTTCAGTGAATATTTTGGGAAGTTGGCAAATAGGGTAAAATAAAAAATTGGGGTAAAAGGGCATTGCTTCTTGTGTGTGTGTGTGTGTATTTGTGTGTTTGTTTGTTTGTTTGTTTGTTTTTGGAGCCAGGATCTCAGGTAGCCCAGGCTGGCCTAGGACTCCATACATAGTTGAAGATGACCTTGAACTTCTGATCTTCCTGCCTCTACCTTTTAAGTACTAGGATTCCAGCCATGTGCCCCCGTGTCTGGTTGTGTGTATGCTTAACTAAGGCAATCTGGAATTTGAATTATATTAGAAGGGCAAATAACATCCTAACTCAGGACCAGGCCAAATGTAATCCTTGAAGAAAAAGAGCTTTTATGTGAGTGACAAGTTGAGGAAAAGACAATCAAATTTTGGCAAACACTGGGGGAAGTTCTAAGTGGAGCAAGCAGTTAAAAACCAGACCTGAGATTGCCATTCGATAATTGTATAGACTTGAAATAAACTTTAGAAATTTCACCTTGGTTGAACTTCCCTAATTTGTTACTTTAAAAACGTCAGTCTAGAGATTAGGCTACAAAGAACCCTAAGATTTATCTTAAAAGTGAGGGGACTATAAACTAAGTCACTTAATTATAAATTAAATTCTCTTATGGGAATGGTAGATTATGGTCTTGGCATTGGAGAATGAACAAGTTTTAGTTAAATTTGTGGACTGGTGTGAAAATTTGGCATTTATGAGTGTATGTATCCCAGAGAAAATCTGGATTTCCAAGAAGGAATGACACTGCAGAGTTTCAGCCAGACATGGACATGTTCAGATTCAAAGAAAGGAATCTGAAGTTTATCAAGACTTTACATAGGGAACATTACCTGTCTGTTAGTGCCTTTCCTATGAGAATAAGCTCCTTTAGGGCAGAGATCTTCAAAGTACTGTTCACATGTGTCTCCTCTTGGCTAGGTCAATTATAACATAAAGTAGGAGCTCCATGAATATTGGGTGAGTGAATGAATAGAACAGAATGAGCTGGACAATTTAACGAAGGGCCAGGTTGCTTCTTAACCTCTCGGGGAACTTCTTGAACTCTTCTTAAACTTCTTAAAATTTCATGTAGTTAAGAATTTGTGTTAAGGAAAAGGGCAAATGACATCTGAGCTGAAAACCCTGGTCCTCTTTTCTGTAGAGCTCAGGCTGGCCTTTTTCTCCTGCCCATATTAGACAGGGGTTTCTAAACAAAGACTTGTGGGTTATAGATGGGGTTAGAAGGGCAGGGTTTATAAGTCACCTAAAATCTCCTAAAAGCACTTTTAAGTGAGTACAAATCCCCATTTTTCCGGACAAAAAGGGTACATGTCGGGCTGTCCAATAAACTTTCCGGGACAATGAAAATGTTTTATGTCCAATCCAGTGCAGGACTCACTAACCACATTAGCTTATGTTTAGTTGATTTAGGGCTAAACCTGATTAATCATGAGTGGCTAGCTCTATAAGAATGGGGAGCATTGGTCTGTGGCCTTCATGGAAGTTTCAAAGGGGCTGATGATCCTAAGAGGTGAAAAGCTCACTATCTAGGTATGATTGTTGTCAGAGAGTCCTTTCTCAAATGTTGACAGCTTTGATACATCACAGATCCTTGGGCAATGAAACCATCTGGGAAATATATATATATATATATATATATATATATATATATATGAAGTATTCAAGGGAATACTTAGACCCATTCTCATGGTCCAGGTTGAATGGGTGGTGAATACCTGCTGAGGAAGTAGACTTGTCTCAGGCTAAAGGTGCCACAAGACCCAGAAACATAGAGAAACATGTGCATAAAGGCCAAGAAAGGTGGCCGTAGAGGGCATATCAAGCAAGCAATGGGTCAGATTCAGAAATCGATAAAACCTATGAGGTCTTGCTCATGCCATGACCAGGCAACTGGCAAAACAAACAATATTCAGAGTGGGGGAAATGGGATGACTCCATGTCCCCCAATTGTGGGATGGGTCCAAGGAAGCAGATGCTGTTGCAAAGTCAAGACAGGAACCCAGTTATTGTGACTCTGAAAAACTGGACTACCAGTGTTTAGAACCAGAACAAAAGTAGCAGGCAATGTGATCTCAATTTTCTGAGGGGCTGGGCTGGACCTTCCTGACCATCCTTTGACAAGAACCAGGCTTGGTCCCAGAGTCAATGATGAGTCAGGGCTTAGAGAGCCCTGGCTACAAAGGTCTGAGAGTCACTAACAGGGACCACAAAGCTGATCTGAAAGGCTTGCTCAGTCCTCATTCTGTCATGGTTACCTACCACTGTATGCCTGATAATGTGTGGTCACTTAGCTGAGTGCTTTTCAAACCGCTTAATCGAGAAATTCTTTTTCCAGTCTTACACAGGGCTTAATATGAGATACAAAAAAAAGCAGAGGGCTTGCTGGGTGAGGTGGACAGTGTAGAACCCACTCCCAGCCCCTCAATTTTCATACAGCCTTGGGGGAACTTTGCAGAGTTGCTAGAAGATTGCTAATGCAGGTCCACTATGTTTGCTCTGAGCCAGCATCTGGGTTAGTACATCTGGGGGAGATGAACAATATCCTCTGCAGCGTGCAAGGAGAACTGAAAGGGGCGGTAGGCAAAGATGGGTGCATGCTTCGCAGAGAAGGTTTGTTGCTAGAAAATGAAGGACACTTAGTTGTTGAAAAATGACCCACTGGCATGGAAAGTGAGGTAAGCTTTTAGCTGAGGTGCCCAGGTCAGCCTACTCCTGACATTTTTTCCTAATCCTCATGTCTAAGGAGAAGCAGCTAGTCATCTGTATTCACAGGTTCTAAATTGTGGTGGTTTGAATGAGTGTCCCCCATAGGCTTTAAGTATTCAGATATTTGTCTCCTGTTGGTGGCACTGTTCTTGGAGGTCTTAGAAGGTGTGGCCATATTAGAGGAAATACGTTATTGGGGGGCAGGCTTAGTGAGTTTTACAAGCCTTGTGGTCTCCAGTTGCTCTCTCTGCTTCCTGTGCTCTTTACGAGATGTGACCCTCGGCTTGCCGCTCCAGCCGCCAAGCCTCCCGCCACAATGGACTCTAATTCCCTGGAACCGTCAATCGTAAGCTCAAATAAACTCATCCTTGTATAAGTTCCTTTGGTCATGGTGTTTTATCACAGCAACAGAAAAGTGACTAATACTAATAAATCTTGGATTCAACCAACTGCATATAGAAAATATTCTCATAGGAGTCGGGCGATGGCTTGGCTAGTAAGGCTCTTAAACGTGAGAACCTGAGTTCCATCCCTAGTACCTGCATTAAAAGCAGCAAACATGGTGACCCATGCTTGGAATCTTAGCACTGGCTAGGTGGAGATGGTGTCCCAAAAAATTAAGAAAGAGAGTGATAGAAACCCCTGATATTGACCTCTGGGTCCACACAAATGTACACTCACAGACACCTACACACATGTGTGCATAGATCTGAACACATACATATATATGCACACACCATGTAGGCACATCCCCCCCAATTCTCCATGTAATGAACACCTTCAGACCTTCTTCCTTGTTATTTTATATGAGAGACTTGAGCATCTTCATGTGTGGTTCCAGTGGCCTGGAACCAAATCCCAATGGACACCGAGAGATGACTGTAATGTGAAACAAAAGGCCTCCAGGGTGATCATAGGAAGGGGAAATATATTTCATCAAAACCCGTTCTGAAGAATGCTTATTCTCACGAGACGTCCCACGCCAAAAGGGTGATGGGTTTGGGGAACTTTGCATTCTCTCTCCTTCTAGTATTTTCATGATGCACAATATTTCACTTAAGATTCTGCTTATAGGGGCTGGAGAGATAGCCTAGCGGTTAAGAGCACCGACGCTCTTGGCAGAGGACCCGGGTTCGATCCCCAGCACCCACATGGCGGCTAAGAACCGTCTGTAACTCCAATTCCAGGAGAACTCCAGTTCCAGGGGAATCCGAGACCCTCTTCTGACCTCCGTGGCATTGCACGACACGGGTGCACAGACCTGCATGCAGACAATACATTCATACACATGCAAAAAAAATAAAATAAAATAAAATAAAATAAAAAGATTCTGCTTATAGTTAACTCATTTTAGTCCAGGAGAGAGAAAGAGAGAGAAAGAGAGAGAGAGAGAGAAAACTTATTTTTACATGATTCTCTGTGTGCGGTATGTGTGAATGCCTGTCTACATCTGTGTGCCAGTGCATGTGCACATGTACTTGGATGTCAAGGTTGACACTGGATGCCTTCCTCAATAACTCTCCACCTTATATATTGAGCTTGGCTGATTTGGCTAGTCTGGCTTGCCACCTTGATTAGAGTGGGGTGTCCCTGTCTCCAGCCCCCACCCCATCTCTACCTGGTGCTGGAATTATAAGAAGGTCACCATGCTCCACCTAGATTTTAAAATATTTTATTATAATTATTTTTTATGTGTATGAGTGTATTGTCTGCATGTGTGTAAGTGCACCCATGTCGTGCAATGCTCTCAGGAGTCAGAAGAGGGTGTCAGATCCCCCTGGAACTGGAGTTTCAGACTGTCGTTAGCTGCCATGTGGGTTCTGGGAATCCAACCCTGGTTTCCTGTCAGAGCCGCCTACAGGGAGACCATATCTCAAAAACAAACAAAACATAGGTTCTAGGAAGTCTAATGATTTAGAATCTTTGCACCTGGGAACCAAGGTGCTCTGAGACATTGGGAATAAATGTTGTTCTTGCACTTGTCTAATGAGAACCACCTGGGAATACTGTTTACCACACTTGTACCTGGTTCATACCACAGACTGAATCAACACCCCCAAGAAGGGGGCCTAGGACATTAGGTTTGTAATACGGGTGACGCTGAGCCTCCAAAGGTGAACATTCAATGAATACTGTAGAGTTTAATGTCACCCTTCGCTCTGGAGTCTCTCTACAGGAGGATGGTGAAGCACAACTGCAGGCCATTGGAAACCATACTATACATGGGGCATCTATACATGGGGATTGGATCACACTTCCATCACCAGCAGGTCCCAAGGACTTCTGTCCAGCTAGCTCTTCAGTACTATGATCCAGCCCATTTCCTAAACCCCAGATGAACCTGCCTGCTGGACACAATAGCCCTTTGGAGCAACCCAAGTTCTTGTTGCTTTATGAATCTTTGTAACCTCTCTGTCACACCCACTCCCACCTTTATCTGTTGGTGTTGGAACTGCTGTTAGAATCTCAGTTGTGTACAACACACAATAAAACACCAGGTTTGTCAATGATCAGATGGTGAGCCTGAACTGTTCTAAAATCTACTTGCATTTCTTCCAAGGGTCAGACCCTGCCACAACTGCCTATGAAGACACAGAAAGTGGGGAGGGATATCTTCTCTCCTTGAAGTTAATTTGAAAATCCTAATTACTTTAAAGAAACCCGAAGGTAAAACGAAAAGTTCTTGGGCTGGGGAGGTGGCTAGACAGATAAAGCCCTTAGTAAGTAAATCACTTGCCCCACAAGCATGAGTACCTAAGTTTCGATCCCCAGAACCCACTGTAAAAAGTTAGGGGTGGGGCTGGAGAGATGGCTGGAGAGATGGCTCAGCTGGAACTCACTATACAGATCAGGCTGGCCTCAGTCTCACAGAGCTCCAACAGCCTCTTCCTCTGGAGTCCTGGGATTAAAGGCATGTGCCCCCACACCCAGCCTTGTGGATTTTTTTTTTTTAGACATGGTCTCCCTTTAGTCCCATTAGTCCCATCTGGCCTGGAGCTTGCTATATAGACCAGGCTGGCCTTGAACTCAGAGATCTGCCTGCCTTGCCTCCCAAGTGCTGGGATTAAAGGTGTGCACCACCACGCCCAGCTTAAAGATGGTTCTTAGCTGCCATGTGGGTGCTGGGACTTGAACTTGGGTCCTCTGCAAGATCAGTTGGTACACCTAACCACTGAGCCATCTCTCCAGCCCCCAGTGAATGGTTTTTTTTTTTTTTTTTGGTCTTTTCGAGACAGGGTCTCCCTGTAGTCCCAGCTGTCCTGGAACTCACTCTGTAGACCAGGCTGGCCTTGAACTNTTTTGGTCTTTTCGAGACAGGGTCTCCCTGTAGTCCCAGCTGTCCTGGAACTCACTCTGTAGACCAGGCTGGCCTTGAACTCACAAAGATCCCCCTGTCTCTGCCTCCCAAGTGCTAGGATTAAAGGCGTGTGCCACCACGTCCGGCCCAACTCCTTTTTAATATTCCTTTTTTCGGGTTGGAGAGATGGCCTAGCGGTTAAGAGCACCGACCGCTCTTACAGAGGACCCGGGTTCGATCCCCAGCACGCACATGGCGGCCAAGAACCGTCAGAAACTCCAATTCCAGGAGAACTCCAGTTCCCGGGGAATCCGACGCCCTCTTCTGACCTCCGCGGCATTGAATGACACAGGTGCACAGACCTGCATGCAGACAGTACATTCATACACATACAAAAATAAATAAAAAAAATTTAAAAATATTCCTTTTTCAATCTCTAGATGTTCAGTTAGGTGCTTTATATTTTCTGTGGGGCACAGGAAAAAGTAGAAGACTGGTAGAAAAGTTATGGAAATTTTCTTGGTGCCCAGGAGTGGAAAATGTCCAATGTCAGGGTCTGGGTGCCCAGGACCACGCGTGGAGTCAAGACCACAGCTTGCCATCAAGGGAAGTGGGAAGTCCATTCCTGAGAATCAGTCCTCCAAAGACTAGAAGCTTCTAGAAACTGCAAATGACAGAAATCTCCTTGTCCCCATCAAAAGTCTAACATAGATGCAAAGCCACTGCCACACACAACTTGGGACCTCGGGAAAGATTTTTAAATTTTTATTTCATTTCATTTATTTATTTATTTATTTTAAATATATGAGTATTTTGCTTGCATATATGTAAGTGTACCCATGTCATGCAAGGCCTGCAGAGGCCAGAAGAAGGCATCAGATGCTTTGGAACTGGAGTTACTGATGGTTGTTGTTAGCTTCTTTGTGGGTGCTTAGAGCCGAACCCAGGCTTCTGCATGGGCCTCGAGTGCTATTAACCCCTGAGTCATCTCTTCTGCCATTAATTATTTATTTAATTTTTATTTCATGTGCATGAGTGTTTTGCTTACATGAAAGTGCATCACACACAGTACAATGCCTGCAGAAAGCCAGAAGAGGGTGTTGTAATCCCTGGAACTGGTGTTACAGATGGTTATAAGCTGCCAAGTGGGTGCTGGGAAGGGAACCCCGGCCGAGCAGTTGTTAAATGACTTTCTTTCCCACAACTTGCTTTCTCTTACGCAAGTTCAGGCATTTCAGACACTCCCCAGCAGGTGGCGATACAAACTCTCACCTGAAAAGTCGAATCCTCATAATGTCTGGAAGTGCGTGTGTTTTGAATCACTCTGAGACAATAAATCTTCGTCAAACAACTATTCCCATTAATAAATTCTTCTCCATGTCTGAAGATACCTTTGCCCTTGAATAAAGATGCTCAGCGTCAGGAATGATCACAAACAGTCCCAGCACGGGATGGCAGAGTTGCAAATGGCATCAGAGGAAATGACGGCCTCTTTAGTCTGCCAATAGAGAACAAATTTGAGAACAATGAAAACTTTGTGGTGATTTGTCTTAGCTTAGCTATTAAGGGTTAAAAAACTGACTCCCATCTTAGTCTGTTTTTAAACACTCCAAATCAAAGTAAGGAATCGAGAGGTGATTAGTGAGTGAGTTTTAGAACCATCTCTCTAGGCCCAGATCTAGTTTTTTTTTTTTTTTAATTCCAATGAGCTGTGTCTCTTTATTAGTGAATTGAGGTCATTTTTATTCAAGGTTATCATTGAGAGATGCTATTACTTCCTGTAATTTTGTTGGTTGTTTTCTAAGGTGGTTGGACATCCATTAATACCAGTTTACTATAATGGACATGATGGATTATTTCTATTTCTCCTTTGTTCATCTATTTATTTCATGAAGTTTATTCTTTCATGATTAACACCATTTTTTTCTTCCCCCTCTGTGTAGGAGTATTCCTTGAAGTATTTTCTGTAGTGCTGGCTTGGTAGTCAAAAAACTGCTTTAGTTTGTGCTTGTCTGGAACTGTCTTTATTTCTCTGACAATTTTAAAAGATAACTTTGCCTGCATATAGCAGTCTTGGTTGGCAGTTATTAACTTTTAGGGCTTGAATGTGTTCTCCCATGCTTTCGTAGGTGTTAGGGTTTCTGATGAGAGATCTGGTGTTAGTCTGATGTGCCTGCCTTTTTAGGGGAGCTGGTGTTTTTCTTACAGTTTTTAAAATTATTTATTTATTTATTTATTTATTTTTGTATGTGTATTAATGTACTGTCTGTATGCAGGTTTGTGCACCAGTGTCAGGCAATGTCGCGGGGGTCAGAAGAGGGTGTCTGATTCCCCTGGAACTGGAGTTAGAGATGGTTCTCAGCCGCCATGTGGGTGCTGGGAATCGAACCCAGGTCCTCTGCAAGAGCAGTCGGTGCTCTTAACCACTAGGCCATCTCTCCAGCCCCTTTTCCTACAGTTTTTAATATTTTTCCATTTCTCTGTATCTTTTTACATCTGTACTTTGAGATGCCTGTAGAAGTTCTTTGGTTATAGTTAGTTCTGGATTCTAAGTACCTCTTGTGGGGGCTGGAGAGATGGCTCAGTAGTTAAGAGCACTGTACTGGCTGATCTGGCAGAAGATTGGGGTTTGAATCCCAGCACCCACAAGGTGGCTAACAACCATCTCTAACTCTAGTTCCAGGAGATGAGGCCCTCTTCTGACATCCACAGGCACTGTAGGACGTGGGTGCGCTTACATACATGTAGGCATAATATTCATACACATAAAATAAAAATAAAATAATTGAAAACCTCTTGGATTTGAGCATCAATTTCTTCAATGAAATACCAGAAAACTCCCCAAGTGCAGAGGGAGAGAAACAGACATTCAAACACAAAAGCATTTAGAGCCTCAAATATTTGGACAGCTCCCTATTAAACAGCCATGAGTATTCTTAAAGCGAGAGCACCAGTGGACAAAGTTTATGTCTTCACCCCAGATTCACTTGCTCTTTCTGTCTCAGAATGAACCTGCTCCTTCTCCACAGAGCTCTGGATCCACGTAGGGGGCTCAGGAGTCACCCTTTCTCTGACACTTTACACACCCTCTCAGGCCCCATACTCCTGATAACAAAACCCCTTATTATAGTCCAATATAAATATTCATGACATGCCTGTTTTCCCACTGTTTTAATGTGGATATAAGGAAGGCTGCAATTTTATGTCACTTCATTGTGTGTCCCCAGTAGTCACTGAGCACAGGCCCTGACCTATTAAAAGCATTTAATATTGTTGAATGAATGAAAAGATCACATTATCATGTATCCCTAATAACTTAATTGCTTCATGGCTGTTTGTCTTTCTCCCATATTCTCTTGTTTCTTTTTATTTCTGTATTTTGATATTTCTTTAAAAGTTATAGCATAAAATAATATTCTTTAAAGACTTCGCATATGTACACAATGTCTCTCAGTCACAGCCACTCTTCCCTCTCCAATCCACTCTGGCATCCCTTCTAACACATTTCCCTCCCAGTTCATGTTATTTTTCAAAATTATTCTTATATTTTATCATTTTTGAAAGATGAATCTATTTGACAATATATATTTTATTGAATTTTGTGGTTCTCATGCATCTTAATCATATCTAGAACCCCCTCTCCTATCTGCACCCCCATACCCATCCCAACAGGATTTCATGCATTCTGTCATTTATGGTTTTTTTTTTTTTTTTTTTTTTTTTTTTTTTTTTTT
>VZQC01012192.1:1439382-1451288 GCA_009823505.1 Rhizomys pruinosus
CAGCTCTCTTCACAATAGCAAGGAGCTGGAGCCAACCCAAGTGCCCCTCAACTGATGAGTGGATAGAGAAAATGTGGTACATCTACACAATGGAGTTCTATGCAGCAGTAAAGAAAGACATCATGAGCTTTGCAGGAAAATGGCTGGAGCTAGAGGACATCATGCTGAGTGAAGTAACACAGTCCCAGAAAAACAAATGACGAATGGTATCCCTCATCTGTGGATGCTAGTGCCAATTACCTAGTTGTAAGTATTTCCTGTGCATGGCCCCTTGAGCTTTTGTCCAAAGCAGTTGGGAGTGATGCATATTGGAAACAACAACAACAACAACAACAACAACAACAACAGAAAGAACTGCATCAAAGAACTGACTGAAACAGTGAACTTCTGCTCAAAACAGTCAACTTCCACATGGAGAATATTGAGAAAGACTGAGAAAGAGATGAAAAGCATGTTTGGCAGAATGCATGAGCTCTGGTGGAGTGGGGGGATGGGGGAACACGGGTCTAGATTTGATAAAAAAATATATAAATAAATAAATTAAAAAAAATAAAAAATAAAAAGCAAAAAAATATAATCAACAAGTAAATATATATTTAAAGTATACAACTTAATTATTTTTATAGTGCTGAGAATCAAACCCAGGGTCTTACACACAGTAGGTAAGCACTCTATCACTGGTATTTTATATTTATCTTTTAAGATTTTATTTATTTTATCTTATGTATAGTGTGTGTGCCTGAGTATATTTATATTTACCATGTGTGTGCAGGTGCCAAAGGATGCCAGAGAGGATGACAGATCATCTGGAGCCGGAGTTACAGTTACCACCCTATGTGGGTGCTAGGAATTGAACCTGTGCTGTCTGCAAGAGCAGCAACTGCTGCCAACCATTGAGACATCTCTCCAGCCTGTGATAATTTAAGGTATGTTTAGTGAAATGGCCACCATCATCCATCCCAGTCACCTCACACTTGCTTTTTCTCCATGTGCATATGTGGTAAGAATGTCTGCAATTGGCTCTCTTGTCAAATTGCAAATATACAATATGGCATTTATTTTTATTTGAATATGCAATGTTTCCCCCTCCTCCCAAACAACTCATATGCTAAAAGACTTTATCCTAACTGGTAGATCCAATTACTGAGAGATGTTGGACCATGAGGGCTCTGCCCGTTAGTGTAGTAACCTACTGATGGATTCATAATTTAATGGAATTACTAGAAGGTGATGGAAACTTTTTGGTTTTAATTAATTTATTTTTATTTGTGTGTATGAGTGTTTTACTTGCATGAAAGTACACATGTGCATGCAAAGCCTGAAGAGGCCAGAAGAGGCATTGAATTTCCTGGAACTGGAATTAAAGACAGTTGTTAGCTGCCATGTGCATGCTGGGAACTGAATCTGGGTCCTTTGGGAGAGCTTAACTACTGAGCCTCTCTATTGCTCTGGTGGAAACTTTGAGAGGGGCACCTAGTTGGAGGACGTGCCTCACTGGGGTTGTGCCGTTGGTTCCTTGCCCTCCCACCCTTTCTGCTTGCTGCCTGTCAACAGGACATTCTGCCTCACCATACATGAGCAACATAGTCAACTGACCACAGGGCATGGGCCAAAACAAATTTGGCTTTTTAATTTTTAAATTTACAATTATGTGTGTGTGTGTGTGTGTGTGTGTGTGTGTGTGTGTGTGTGTATGTGTGTGCTCATATGAATGGAGGAACTCATAGGGTCCAGAAGAGGGCATTGGATCCCCTGGAGCTAGAATTCTGGTCTTTGTGGGCCAGCAGACATGGGTGCTAGGAACTGAACTTGGACAGTATGCACCCCAAACCACTGAGCTATATCTCCAACCCAAATATGGTTGTCTTTTAAGTTTGTATTTTGTGCCTTTGTTGTAGAGGGAAACACTGACACAGAGACATTGTTAACTATGTCTTCATGCTCCACATTGCATATTCAGAATTTATTCTTTCATAACTGAAATTCTGTGCCCTTACCAACACCTTCCCTTTCCTCTCCTCTCAGCCCCTGCAGCTACCATTTTACCTACTGTATCGATGAATTTCACATCTTATGTGGCATATAAGGAAGATAATGCAATGTTTGTTTTTCCATGTTTGGCCTACTGGCTTTCTTCATTTAGCATAGTACATCCAAGCTGTCAAAAATGGCAGAATTTCCTTTTACATTTCTCTCTCTCTCTCTCTCTCTCTCTCTCTCTCTCTCTCTCTCTCCCTTTTCAGAAAGTTTTGATAATTACTGTTCTAAATCCTCCGCCTTTTTTCTTTCTTGTGCATCTCCCTCTTGCACTCTTAAGTTTCCCAGTATTATAGAAACAATGTAGTTTCCAGAACTACTTGCATGAGAGGTTCTGCCTGGCTGGTGCAGTGGGAATGGCTGGGAAAAAAACACAGGGTAAAGTAAAAGTCAAGTAGAACAAAATGGAGTTAGTTTTGCCATTTTAGATATCTCTGTTCTTGAGGGAGCAGTTACTTCTTCCAGATATTACAGACATCATTTGATAGAGGAAAACCTACTCCTGTAGGTGGGGGGACAGTACTGACTGGCTGGAGCATCTATTTGCTCTAGGGTATGATATGGATAGCAGTGTGAACTCTGGGCGGCTTTGGCATTTGAGGTTCAGTGGTATTTGGGGTTCAATGTGGATCCACCCACTGGAGCCTGGTTAACCTATGAGGAGCTTGCCCTTAAAAAGAGACCGATTCTGGGCTGGAGAGATGGCCTAGTGGTTAAGAGCGCCGACCGCTCTTGCAGAGGACCCGGGTTCGATCCCCAGCACCCACATGGCGGCCGAGAACCGTCTGAAACTCCAATTCCAGGAGAACTCCAGTTCCAGGGGAATCCGAGACCCTCTTCTGACCTCCGCGGCACTGCACGACACGGGTGCACAAACCTACATGCAGACAGTACATTCATACACATACAAAAAAAAAAAAAAAAAAAAAAAAAAGAGACCGATTCTCCCCCTCCCAGCAGCCATCAGTTGCCAATAGTTCCTCAGGTAGGGATGGAGTTTCTTACCCACCTCTCCACGTCTCTACTGGGATTTGTCTGACTTGAGCTTGCATGGTACTTGTGCACGCTGTCAGCATTGCCGAGTTCGTGTGAGTAGCTTCCAAGCTGTCTGGAAGACTGTTTGCTTGTGTTGGCTCACGGCTGGCTCTTGCAGTCCAAGTCTTCCTGCCCCTCTTCACCAATCCCTTGTATGTGGGTTTACATCTTTATCTAACAGCAGGAGCCAGGAAAGTGAAAAAGAAACATGGAGGTGAAAGGAAAGAAAGACCCCAAAAGAGGGGAATCATAGAAAACAGATGGGGAGGGATGTGGGGGAAGTTGGAGTGTTTGGCTAAGAGGGGAGGAGAGAGGGATATGCATGGAGTCACAGTGGTGGGGGAGGAAGAACTCAGGAGGGGAGAGATGGTGAGGTGGGTGTTATGAGGGGAGGGTGGGGATAATAGGGCGCTTGGACTGGGGAAGGAGGAGGGAAGTTGGACTGTGGAGGGAGAAGAGAGATGACTGAGGCTTGGGGGGCTAAGGAAGCCAGTGGGAAATGTGTGGGCATTGAAGCCTCCTGAGAAATGAGTATTAGTGCATTCGTGTGCCTGGGGGCCGTATGGCAAGGCACACAGTGCCACAGGAGATTGACTATTGCTGGAACTCTTGGTTAGTGCCCAGAACTCGAAGATAAGACCCTGCTGCTGAAGACAGGACGTACTTTGGACACAGGACTTGGAGCAGTGGAACAGGAACTGACCTGGAAGCCTCCTGCCTATAGTCTAGCTCTCATAGTTGTAGAGGATACTATGCAAGCTGCTAAGGGAGAAAATCAATCAATGGTCCAACCAGCTCTAAAGCCTAATAACCGTAACAACTGACAAAGCAAACTACCACTATTGGTGCACTAGCGGCACTGTTATCTGGGAGTTAAGCAACAGCTATCTAATTGGGCTTAAAGCCCCCTCAGTGGGAGTGAACCCATGGGTGGCACTGTGAACAGCCAAATGTACATGACCGGAGAAGTCAGAGATCCTAGAGAAAATCTGATCTCTGTCATATCTCTAGACAAATGAAATTTCTTACCATATGATCAATATGGATCCTTATATTTACGGACAAATATATTGTACATCACTCATCAAAGAAACTTCTTTTTGCAACAGATGGATGCTATTGCAGAGTTCTACAAGTGCTCCAGACCTAGGTGACATATCTACAGTGGAATCTCTACACCTAAGGCTCATGGAACTTGGTGGAAGAGGGGGAAGAGAATACTAGTGCATCCATCAACTCCCAGCAGTGAAGTTTCCTTGTACAACAGAGTTTGATGCACACAGAAGGCCACGACTGGCCAATTAGAGAATAAGATACTGCAGAGTGTGTGTCCATGGATAGGACTCCTATATTAAACCTCACCTATGCACAGCTCAGGGACCATTGCAGAAGAGGGGGCAGAAAGCTTGTAAGAGCCAGGGTTGGTATGAACACAAGGAAACAGAGGCTTTCGGGCCACTGGAAACTTGCACGTATGAACTTGTGGCAATGGTTGCATCAAGCACAAAACCCGTGCCAAGTCGATCTGCCAAGGCCCCAGAGTGGAGCAGGGGAAATAGGCAGCTGACCAGCCCTAGCCTGGGGACCATTGGAGACTGATTACTACTGGATGAGGGAGAGTAGACCTTACTTATGATCTCTAGATGGGTTGATAGACTCCATTGGATGAACTTGCACCAAAGGACATCTGGGTTCAAATTCTTATCTGGATAGGACTTAACAAGCATGAGGTCTGGTGGGTTTGTGGGGGGAGGGGATGGATAAGGGACAGGGTCTAAATTTTTTTTTAAGAACTCTTGTGTGGGGGCTGGAGAGATGGCCTAGCGGTTAAGAGTGCCGATCGCTCTTACAGAGGACCTGGGTTCGATCCCCAGCACCCACATGGCGGCTGAGAACCGTCTGAAGCTCCAATTCCAGGAGAACTCCAGTTCCAGGGGAATCCGAGACCCTCTTCTGAACTCCACGGCGTTGCACGACACGGGTGCACAAACCTACATGCAGACAGTACATTCATACACATACAGAAATAAATAAAATTAATAAAAAAAAATTAAAAAATTTAAAAGAACTCTTGTGTGAAATGTATGAAAGCTCAATAAAAAAATTAATGAATCTGAAGAATAGAGAAATATTTATAATGAAACAGATGCTTATTTTTCTGTAATATTTCTACAAATTATTCTGTACTATATCTGTGACTAAGAGAAGCATTCTTTTTTTATTTTATTTTTATTTTTTTGTATGTGTATGAATGTACTGTCTGCATGTAGGTTTGTGCACCTGTGTCCTGCAATGCCTTGGGAGGTCAGAAGAGGGTGTCAGATTCCCCTGGAACTGGAGTCAAAGATGGTTCTCAGCTGCCATGTGGGTGCTGGGGATCGAACCCGGGTCCTCTGCAAGAGCGGTCAGTGCTCTTAACTACTAGGCCATCTCTCCAGCCCCAAGAGAAGCATTCTTATGCAGTGAATGTTGATTATCAGAGAATCCCATAACTGGCCAATATGCAGAGAACAAGACTGCTGTATCTTTTTAATTATTCTGGAGGTTTCTTGGAGCTATTTTTCATTCATGGATTTTGTTAAATTGTTTATATGAGATAACGCAGGATGGGATATCATAGCCTACCACATTGCTTGTCTGTTAGTATACAAACTTTAAAAAATTTCCCTTTTATTTATTACTGTCATATGTGGGAGTGGGTGTATGTATGTATGCCACAGCACACTGGGAGAGGTTAAGAGGACGACTTTTCCAGGGTTCCACTGTGGGTTCTGGGGATTGAACTCAGGTCATCAGGCTTGTGTAGCAAGCATGTTCACCTGCTAAGTAATCTCGCCAGCACTGGTAGATGAACTTTTGGTGAAAATTTGTAAACAGGACCAAAATTGAAGACCCTAGAAAGCAACCAAGCAAGGAACATCTCTTGTAACCATGAATCTAAATTTGATTACAAGTAAAACATTTAAAATGTTATATACAATTTCATTTTATTTCATTTTTTAAATTATTGTGTGTGAGTGTGGGCACATGGATGGTACGGTGCATGTGTAGAAGAGAAATTTAAAAAAATTTTTTAAACTTTTTATTTTTTATGTGTGTGAGTAAACTGTCTGCACGTAGGTTTTTGTGCACCCGTGTCATGCAATGCCATGGAGGTTAGAAGAGGGCATCAGATTCCCCTGGAACTGGAGTTAAAGACGGTTCTCAGCCACCATGTGGGTGCTGGGGATTGAACCCGGGTCCTTTGCAGGAGCAGTCGGAGCTCTTAACCGCTAGGCCATCTCTCCAGCCCCAGAAGAGAAAATGTTTTACAGCATACTTTGTATCACACTGTGATTTATCTGTTTATCTGTGTCCCTTTCTGAATCTCATGCTCCTCCATGTGGGAGAGAATTACTGTTCATCTTTGTATCTCTAATGCGTAGGTCACAAATTCAGTAGGTGATGAGTAAATGGTGGATTATTGAGCAAACAACATACACAGAGTGTTGAAAGATTTATATTTTTGTTTGAAAGAATGTGATTCAGTCATATGATCCATCTTGCCCTAACCTAGAAATGCAGTCAATGTATTCCTTTGTATTAAAAACAAACTCTGGAGGCTTGAGAGATGGCTCAGTTGTTAAGAGCACTGGCTGCTCTTACAGAGGACACAGGTTCATTTCCCAGCACCCACATGGTGGCTAACAACTGTCTATAACTCCAGTTCCAGGGGATATGACACCCTCTCCTGACCTTCAAGGGCATTGTAGACACGGGTGCACCTACCTATATATTCAGGCATTACACTCATACACATAAAAAATAATAAATACAAAAAAAGAAGAAGGAAGTGTCTTCCTCTTCCTCTAAAAAAAAAAAACAGGTTCCTGAGAGATTAACCAAAACATGCATCAAAGCCTTAAAAATAGACATGATTTCTTTCATGAGTGAGCCCAGAGCCTTGTGCTTGCTAGACAAATGATCTACCATTGAGCTCCATCCACAGTCCTTTCCGAATCATTTTTGTTTTATTTTTGAGACTTGGGGCTGATCTGCAACTCATGATCTTCCTCCCTCCACCTCTTGAGTGTTTATGCATGATTTATTTTTAAATTATTTTTTCAGTAATGGTTTCAGAATGGCCTTTTTTTTTTGGTCCTTTTAAGACACATTCTCCCTGTAGCCCCAGCTGTCCTAGAACTCCCTATGTAGACCAGGCTGGCCTTGGACTCACAGAGATCCATCTGCCTCTGCCTACCAAGTGCTTCAGTTATTTTGTTGCATATTACAGGATTCCTTCCTTTTTTAAAAGCCAATTTTTTAATTGAAGCTTTGTGCAGTTCATACAAAATTTCAAATCAAATCTAGACCCGTGCTCCCCTCCCTGAACCCACCACACCTCATCAGAGCTCATGCATTCTGCCAAACATGTTTTTTCATCTTTTTCTCAGTCTCTCTCAAAATTCTCAATGCAGAAGTTTACTGTTTTGAGCAGAAATTCACCGTTTCAGTCAGTTCTTTGACCCAGTCTTGTTGTTATTGTTGTTGTTGTTATTCCCTCCAATATGCATCACTCCAAAATATGCATATACGCATGCCACATATATCATAGGTTTTAGCATCTTCAGCTTATGATTTTTTTCTTTATTAGACTGAAAGATGTCATGTTTGAAGGCTCCTTCTTGGCAAGCCCAAACTACCATCAGTCCTGCCCTTGTGCTCCACACTGGGATTTTCCCTTCCCATGGTCACCAAATGAGGTCCAGTAGGCAACACGTCCTCTCTTGATCTTCCTGTACTGGTCTCCATGATACAGCTTGGGTAGTCCAACAATGGCAAGCTATACTCTGAAGAGGCTGAAACCCCAGCAGTAGTTCAGTCCACAAGTTGGATATCTCAGCAGTCCCCATCTGGACTGAAGGTTTGAAGGTTCTAGGAGAGACATGAGTCTTCAGTCCACATTGGAAGGTTGAAAGCTGTGTCTCAGGTCTTTGAAGGATGGCAAAAGCAGTGGCAGCCACAGGGTAGCTGCACTTGCCAGTAAGAATGGGAAAACAACTGTGCTTTTTTTTTTTTTTTTTTTATTTTTGTCTTTTTAACTCAGATCTCAAGTTTTTACCTGAAGTACAAATTTCTCCGGCCTTACATTTATTTATTTCTGGTTTATACTATCCTTTTGGATTTTTCAAGGCCACATAGCCCAATTAACCAAGGTTTTTGTTTTCTCAAGGACAATTGAAGATTCTGGTCCTCAAGGTCACTCAAGATTTTGTAGGGGGGGGGCGAGGGAGCCCTGGCTCCTTTTGGTTTTTGAATTAACCGTTCCATCCACTTGAGGACGAAGTCAGGTCTTGCTAGGACCAGGCTTCCCTTTTTTTTTTTTTTTTTGAGACATTGGTTTTCCCGTGCCCCCAGCTGTCCTAGAAACTCACTCTGTAGACCAGGCTGGCCTTGAACTCACAAAGATCCACCTGCCTCTGCCTCCTGAGTGCTAGGATTAAAGGTGTGTGCCACATACCGGCCTAGGCTTCCCTTTTGAAGCATAAGCAGACTTTCCTTTTTATAGACTGGACACTGGCTGAAGTCCCATTAGTGGGTCTCCAAGACTTCCCTGCACAGGAAGACTGGTGACTCACATTTGTAGGACATTTCAAGAGATGCTCCCATGCATAGTCCCTTGGTACTTAGTTGACCCCTCGGGCAAGGAACAAAGATATCCTTTAGGCCTTTGGCCAAATTGGATGGGCATTAAGTATGGTTTTAAGCATCCAGAAAGGCTAAGTTACACCAGCCTGATACTTTTATTTTTTAAATTTTCATTTTTTTTTTATTGATGCTTTGTGTATTTCATACATCATCTCCCAATTCAGTTCAGCCTATATTTCCCCTTTCCTTCCCCCCCCACCCCACCCCACCGCACCCCATCCCACATCATGCATTCTGCCATAACTGTCCTGCATCTTTCTCTCAGTTTTTTTTTTCATTTTTTCGCAATATGAATATTTATTGGTACAGCGATCCTATTTGTAAAACCAGTTGAAGCGAGCAGTTGTGCAAACCCACACAGCCCCTGGGTCCCACCTTCCAGCAGGGGGGGCTTGTATGTTCACATCAGTTGATCAATTGAGTGTCCAGACTATATTGCTGTAGTTTCACCATTCACCCAATCGCAGCCCTAAGAAGGCAGTTTTACCTGGTTTTTTATAAGAGATGGACCTATTATAACAGTTGTCTCCAATTTAACAGTTGGAGAACGAACAATCATCATCATCATCTATTTCTCCTTGTTCTATGTGGAGGTAAGAAAGTCTCTCATATTAAAACCTTTGTGGCACCTAGAGGTAAGTTTCATTAGGACTCATTATAAATAGTTGTTACAAGTAGGATCCACAGAGGGGTTTGATGTTTGTAGCAATGCGAGGCTTTTCTTCCTTTCAATGTGTTCAGACGCCAACCTTTCTGTTGGCATTTCTGTACATCCTACTCAATGCAAAGCTGTATCTTTTCTTTCTCAGCCATTAAGTTGGTGACATTTTGACCTGTTGGAACATACAAATCTTTTCCCACAGTTAGTTTAAAGATTGAATTGCAAGTTTTGACAAAAGGTTTCATATCTATCTGTATCCCCCATTTTTTTTTTAGGTTTTTTTTTTTCTTTTTTTTGACCCAGGAGTCTCAGAGGCAGTTGTATTATACATACCTATAAAAATTCTCCTTTTTGGTTGTATCTTTACCTGGTTTTGGTAATAGCGTGATGCTGGCTTCATAGAAGGAATCTGGGAGAACTTCCTCCATTTGTATGCTTCTAAATAGCTTGGGTACTAATGGTTGTAAGTCTTTTTGAAATATTTTATAGAATTCTGCCGAGATCTCCTGAGCCCAGTGGCAGGAAAGAGGGGAGACAGGTAGGAACTTTGTGCCTTGGCGAGCTGATTGTTGATTCCTTGGTCCTGCTGTCTTTGGTTCGATTGGCCTTTGTGCTGTGAGGTTGGAGTTATCCTCCCCAGCTGGGATTAAAGGTGTTGGTCTTTGGCTTGATTAGATCTAGTTCTGGGGGACGGAGTTATCCTCCCAGCCGGTATAAGGCACGGTTGTGTGACTCTTGAGATTTGAGATTTCTTGAGCCCAGCGGCAGGTGCCGGGGCGCGGGCTGAAGAGCCCCCCTTGCCAACTGAGATTACGAAGAAGCATCCTGAAGGAGGCAGAGCAAAGCAAGCCTTCAACACAGTGAATCTCCCCGCACATCATTAGTTAAAATGCTAGACACCAAAACAAAGACAAAATACTTAAAGCAACAAGAGAAAAACAACAAGTGACTTAGGGGAAACCTATCAGAATTAACAACGGACTTCTCATGTAACGATGAAGCAAGAAGAACTGGAGCAAAGCATTCCAGTGTTGAGGGACAATGGTGCCAGCCCAGGTTCTATACTCAGCAAAAATGTCAATTCAATAGTGGAAGGAGAGAGAAAATCTTCCAGACATAAACAAAACGACGGATACATGTCCGGAAACCAACCCTTCAGAAAATACTTGAAGCAATTCATACACCAGAACAGAAGAAAGGAGAACCAACCCCCAGGCACCTAGAAGAGAAATCATATAAAAGCAAACTGCAGAAGTAGAAACCTAAATCAAAACCGCAAGATGGTAATAAGGCAAAGGAAGCAACACAAACCTTCAGTCATAACCTTAAATATTAATGGGACTAAAATTCCCCAATCCAAAACATAGACTGGGAGGGACTGGATTAAGGAACAGAATCCATCTCTATGCTGTCTACAAGACAACTCTTACCTTCAAGGACAGGCACCACTTTAAAGTGAAGGATGGAAACAAATATTCCAAGCAAAATGTACCAAAAGAGCAGGTGTTGCTTTTATATCGGATAAAATGACTTCAAGTAAAAAGAAATCAGGAAGAGATCAAAGAAGCCTTACATTTTCATCAAAAGAACATCCACCAAGAAGATTTCACAATTATGAATATATGTGCCCCAAATCTGGTGCACCAAACTTTATAAAGACAATCTCCAGGATATTCAAGACACAGAAAAACCCCAGCACACTCATAGGGTGGGATTTCAAGTACCTCACTGAGTCCTTTGGTTAGTGCCAACAGGACAACAAATAAACAGAGAGACATCTGAACTGAACGATATGCTCAACACCAAAATGGACCCTCATAGACCTCTACCGGAACATTCCATCCTATACCAGGAATACATTTCTACTCAGCACCCCACGGAACATTCTCCAAATCGACCACATTCCTGGGCACAGCAAGAAATTCCTACAGAGATACAAAAGATGAAATAATTTCATGCTCCTTCAGACCACACGTGCAATGAAGCTCAACATCGAACCCAAGGACAAGCCCTCCTGCCTACATCTGCTAAGAACACATGGAGACTAAACAACACACCTTGAATAATGAAATGGACAAGGAGAGATCAAGAAAGAAATAAAAACATCCTGGAACTGAATGACAATGACATACATACACAACAAAAAACCTTATGGGATATCTTTTTTTTTTTTTTTTTTTTAAATTTTTATTTATTTATTTATTTTTTGTGTAATGAATTGATATGTCTGCATGCAGGTCGCGCACCCATGTTAGTGCATGCCGGGAGGTCAGAAGACTGTTCGATTCCCTGGAAACTGGAGTTCTTCCGGAACCGGAGTCACAGACGGTTCTCACGCGCATGTGGGGTGCTGGGGATCCGAACCCGGGTCCCTCTGCAAGCGCGGTCGTCGCATCTTAAGCCGTCTAGGCCCATCCTCCAGCACGGGATAATCTTAAAAGCATGTCCCCTACGAGGGAAGTTTTATAGCCCTGGGGCCCTACAT
>VZQC01012194.1:0-37100 GCA_009823505.1 Rhizomys pruinosus
TAAAGATACAACCAAAAAAGGAGAACTATAGACCCATTTCTCCCTAATGAACACAGATGTCAAAATCTTAAACAGCTACTTGCAAACCGTATACAGACCCAATCAAGAAGATCATCCATCGTGACCCAGTTGGATTCATACAAGAGATGGCAACGAGGTCAATATACACAAAATCAATAAATATTCAAAGCATATAAATGGACTGAAAGACACAAAAAACCCCCACCATTATCTCAATTGTATTGCCCGCAAAATCCCTTGACAAAATCCAGCATCCCTTCATGCTTTAAGTCCTAGAGGAATTGGATTGGAGGGATCATCCTCAATGTAACCAAAGCGTTATACTGTAACCCAAACAGCCAATATCATACTAAATGGGTAAATAACAGAAGCATTTTCCTTTAAAGGTAGGAACTCGTCATGGCTGCCCCTGTCACCACTCCTCTTCAATATGTACTTGAAACACTTGCTAGGGCAATAAGGCAAAAAAGGAAATAAAGGAGTACTAGTTACTAATGGAAAAAGAGGAAGTCAAGCTTATCCCTATTTGCTAATGATTATGATTGTTTTCTTAAGGATTACTACAAACTCCACCAGAACCTCCTAGAAACAACAGCTTCAGCAACGTGGCAAGATACAAAATAAAACTACAAAAAAAAAAAAAAAAAAAATCAGTAGCCTTTCATTACACCAACAACAAGCAACCAAGGAAAAGAATTCAGGAGACCTTTCACTCACAATAGCCTCAAAAAACGATAAAATACCTAGGCCCAAACCAACATATGACACCAAAGATCTCTGCACAAAAATTTTATTTTAAACCTTAAAGAACGAAATGGAAGAAGACATCAGGAGATGAAAAAACCTCCCATGATCATGGATTGGGGAAAACTTTAATTGATAATATAAATATCCCTTCTACCCTAACTCTTGTATGATTTAATGCAATCCCAATCAAAATCCCCAAGGTTTCTTCACAGGCTTGGAAACAAAAGTCTTTAATTTCATTTGGAAAAACAGAAAATGCCAAATAGCCAATCAACCTGAGTGAAAAGAGCAATACCGCCGGGGGCGGGGAGGGGGGATATCTATACCAGAATTCAAACTATACTACAGGGCCTATAGTCATAAAAGCAGCTTGGTATGGCACAAAAAACAGAACGGTTGACACCTGGAACCAAAAACTGAAATCCAAAAAACTTGAGCACATACCAATTTCAGCCATTCTCCTATTTGAAAACAAAGGGTTTCAAGAAGACCAATGGAGGAAAGACAGCAAATTCAGCAAGTGGTGTTGGCAAAAATGGATGATCACTTGGTAGAAGAATGAATATGAAATTAAACCCCTACCTCTTAGCCCTGTACAAAGTCAACTCCAGATGGATTTAAGACCTCACCCTGTGAGATCTGAGATCTCCTTTTTGAGTGGGGGGGGGGCCCAGCAGAGGAAGAGCAGGAGACAGGGTAGGAGGCACTGGGTGCCTCGCAGAAGCTGATTGTGATCCTTTGGTCCTGCTGTCTTTCTTTGGCTTGATTGGCGTTGGTGGCTGTGAGGTTGGATTTATCCTGCCTCCTGGCTGGGATTAAAAGTGTGGTCTTTGGATTGATTGAATTTGTGTGGCTGTGGGGGCGGTGTTATGCTCCCAGCCGGTATTAAAGTAGGCTTGTGTGACTCTTGAGATCCCACCCCCCCCCCCCGCCAACTTGGATTACGAAGAGGCATCTGAAAGGAGGCAGCAAAGCAACTTCAACACAGTGAAGAGGCATTTTGCATTTTAGGACTCACATTGGAATCCAGGCCACGGAGAAGCCCATATGCCAGGATCACCGGATCACGAAGAAGAGTGACCCGAGACTACACTGGGGAAGGGGCAGGCTACTCCCTTTCCAACTTTACCAACCCTATCTGGACAGACTCCTGCAGTGGTATCCCTCTGGGGATGCCCCAGGACCCACCGACATCAGAAACCAATTGGAAAACCTATTTAAAGAACTACAAGATCATAACGAACAAATTAAAGAACTAAAAAAAGAAAAAAAAAAAACTCAAGAAGGACCTAGCAGGAGCGATGACAAGCTCCAGAAGGAAGTCAAAACTACTGAAAGATCCCATGATGAAAAAAAAAACAAGATAAAGAAACAACCAGTGAACAAAAGAGCTACAAAAAGAGTCGAGAAGCTCCAAAAAGAAGTAGAAATACTAAAGAAATCAGAAGAGAAATGGAAATGAAAAAGGGATCAAACACTCATCCATTCATAAAGAGGGAAGGAAAAACAGGAAGAAAAACGCCTCCGAAGCAGGAATGGGAAGCAGAACAAAACATATTCAGACCTGGACAGCGATAAACCAGAACAACTAAAAACTCAAGGAAAGATTATGAAAAAATTAACAATACACAAAAATGGAACAACCAGGAGCTGTGGGACCCTATGAAAAAATCAAATCTCCACATCATAGAATAGAGGAAGGAGCCGAATCCAAAGAGAATGGTTATTGATCAGATCTTCAATGGAATAATAGCTGAAAACTTCCCCCAAACTAATAAAAAAGAACAAACCAATACAAATACCAAAAGCACATAGCCCTCCAAACAGACAAGATTCAGAACAGAAAAGAAACTTCTCCATGCCACATCATAGTTAAACTGTAGACACCAAACAAAGACAAAAAATCCTTAAAGCCACCAAGAGAAAAACACAAGTGACCCCTTAAAGGGGAAACCTATCAGAACATTACACCTGATTTCTCAACGCAAACTATGAAAGCAAGAAGATACCGAGCAAAGCATTCCAGTGTTAAGGGACAACAGATGCCAAAACCAGGTTACATTACCCAGCAAAAATTCCAATTATAGTTTAAAGAAGAGAAAAAAAATCTTCCAGACATAAACAACTTGAAAGAATACATGTCCGGAAAAACAACCCTCAGTGAATACTTGAAGCAATTCAAAGACCAGACGACGAACGGAGCAACCAACCCCAGGCACCTAGAAAGAGAACTCAATCAACACATAACTACAGGAAGTAGAAACCTAAATCAAAACCACAAATGGATAATAAGACAAAGGAAGCAACACAAACCAAACCTATCAGGTCATCCTTAAATATTAATGGACCTAATTCCCCAATCAAAAGACCTACACTGGGAGAATGGATTAGGAAACGAATCCATGATATGCGTCTACAAGACACCCTCTTACCTTCAAGGAACAGGCACCACCTTAAAGTGAAGGGATGGAAAAAAATATTCCAAGCAACATGGTACCAAAAGAAAGCATGGTGTTGCTATTTTAATATCGACCAAATAGACTTCCAAGTAAAAGAAATCAGAAGAGACAAAGAAGGACCATTACATTTTCCTCAAAGGAACAATTCACCAAGAATATTTTATAATTATGAATATATATGCCCCAAATTCTGGTGCACCCAAACTTTATTATAAAAGACAATTCTCCAGGACCCCAAAGGTCACACACTAACCCAGTACACTCATAGTGGGAGATTTTAATACCCCCTGAGTCCTTTGGATAGGCCAATCCAGGGACAAAATTAAACAGAGAGACATTCTGCTGAAACTGAACAATATGATACACCAAATTGACCTCATAGACCTACCGACATTCCATCCACATCCCCAGAGAATACACTTCTATCCAAAACCACTTGGTTCTTTGAAAGACTAAACAAGGGTTAGACAGACCTCTAGCCCAGTTACAAAAAGAAAGAAAAAGCAAACAGCTCCAAATCACTAACAACTCTGTGACGTGTCAACATCACTACTTCATTTTAAGGAAAGACAAATGGAAAAACCACTTTAAGATATCATCTTACTCCAATAAGGATGGCTAGGATCAAGAAAACAAAAAAATTCTGGAGAGGTTGTGAAGAAAAGGGAACACTCATCTACTGCTGGTGGGCATGTAAACTTGTACAGCCATATGGAAAGCAGTGTGGAGGAGCCCCTTGAAAGACTTGGAATGCACTTGCCACCCGACCCAGCCATACCTCCTGGGCATGTACCTCTCAAGCTCACGGCAATTCAGAGATACATGCACGGCCATGTGTATTGCAGCTCTATTCACCCCCTATTTCCTTCCTTTTACTAGCAAGGAGGCTGGAACCAACCTAATGCTCCTCAAAAAACTGACGAGGGGATAGAGAAAATGCGATGGAATCTACACAATGGAGTTCTATGCAGCAGTAAAGAAAAGACGACATCACGAGCTTTGCAGGGCAAATGGCTGGAGCTAGAGGGACATCATGCTGAGTGAAGTAAACAGTCCCAGAAAAAAACAAATGACGAATGGTTTATCCCTCATCTGTGGATGCTGTTGCCATTTTACCCAGTTGTAAGTATTTCTTGTGTAGGGCCCCTGCGCTTGTCAAAAGCAGTTGGGCATTTCATGCATATTGGAAACCACAACAACAGAAGGACTGCATCAAATAACTTACTGAAACAGGAACTTCTGCTCAAAACAGTCAACTTCCCCATGGAGAATATTGAGAAAGGACTAAGGATATGAAAGGCATGTTGGCAGAATGCACGCTCCTGGCTGTGTTGGGGAAGGGCGGGAACACGGGTCTAGTGTGTTAAAAAAATAAAAAATTATGTGAAAAAAAAAACAGACCTCACCTGTAACCCCAAACTCTGCAGGATGATAGAGACAAAGTTGGCAGAAGGACTACAAGACCTAGGTCATGGGAGGAATCTCCTAAATCAGACAGCCGCTGTGCAAGGATTAAGTCGACAATTGACAAATGGGCTTCATTAAACTCAAAAGCTTTTGTTCCATCAAAGAAAACAATCAAGGAAGTGAAGAGAAATCCCAAAGCAGGAGGAAACCTTCACTTCAGGAAACATCTGACACAGCATTGATTTCCAGAATTATATAAACTACTCAAAAAAAACAAAGAAGTAAGGAAGAAAGAAAGAGAGAAACAAACTGCTCCACCTCAATAGATGGAGGCCAAAAGAGCTGAAACAGAACTTCACAAAAAATTTCAAAACCACTTTAAGATATCATCTTAATTCAATAAGTACTTTTAGGATCAAGAAAACAAATGATACCAAGTGCTAGGATGTTGTGGGGAAAGAAGGAACCACTCTCCACTGCGGGTGGGAAATGTAAAACTTGTTAACATCCACTATGGAAGCCAGTGTGGAGATCCCCTTGGAAGACTTGGACTTAACTTGCCAACTGACCCAGCCCATCACTTCTGGGCATGTACCTTCAAGTGACACAGTCTCCTTTATTCTAGCCTCTTCACACTAGCTCGGAACTGGGACCAAACTAAGTGCCTCTCAACTGATGGTGGATAGAAAAAATGTGGGGTACATCTACACAATGGAGTTCTATGCAAACAGTATGAAAGATGACATCATGAGCTTTGCAGGAATTTGGTTGGAGCTAGAAGATACCATGATGAGTGAAGTAACAGTTCCAGAAAAACAACGATGAATGGTATCCCTCATCTGTGGATGCTAGGTAAATTCCTAGTTGTAAGTATTTCTGTTGCACGGCCCCTTGAGATTCTGTCAAGTAGTTGGCTGTGATGCATATTGGAAACACAACAGAAAGGACTGCATCAAAGAACCGACTGAAAACAGTGAACTTCTGCTCAAAAACAGTCAACTTCCAGAGGAGAATTTTGAGAAAGACTGAGAAAGAGATGAAAAAAGATGTTTGTCGAATTCATTGGAACTCTGGTTGGGTGGGGGAATGAGGGGGACCACAGGTCTAGATTTTGATTAGTAACATAATCTTGTACAAAACAATATTATAATAAAAAAATAAAAAATAAAAAAAATAAAAATTTTCTAGTTTTTAAACCGTGTATTTTTTTTATCAAAATTCTCTTTTTATTATTATTTATTTGAATTAAAAACAATTTTGTATGTGCTGGACTGTACTGTCCTGCATGTAGGTTTGTGTGCACTCATGTCGTGCAAAGCTGAGGAAGTCAGAACAGGGTGTCAGATTCCCATGGAACAGGAGTTAAAGATGGTTCTCAGATGCCATGTGGGTGCTGGGGATCGAACCAGGGTCCTCTGCAAGAGCAATAGCACTCTTAACTGATAGGTCATATCTCCAGCCCTAGCAAGTTTTATAGTACCTTGCGATACTATACATGTATATTTGGCTATGTTTACAGTACCACAAATGAGTTCCCTCTGCATTGGTGGGCTTTTAGTCCAATTAGATAGCTTTTGACTGCCCCCAAGTTAAGAGTGATTATGTACTGAGATTTTATGCTGTTCCAGTCATTGTTGTGTTAGTTAGGGCTTACAGCTGGATAGGATCATTGACTGGTTTTCTCCTGTCTTCAGCAATAAGGTTTTGCTTTCAAGTTTACAGAACAAACAAGGGCTGCAGTAGTAGCTTGCATTATTTCGAGAATGTAGTCCAAGGAATACTCAAAGGGAGGTTATTCCTGTCTGGCACTATGTTTCTTGTTATTTATAACCTTCAGCTATACATTGTTAGTTAGCTGTAAAGTAGTATATTTCTTTTCATTCAATTAAACTTTTTCATTTAAAACCTTTTATTTTTGTCTTTTTGAGAAAGACTCTCCCTGTAGCCTCAGCTGGCCTGGAACTCACTCTGTAGACCAGGCTGGCCTTGAACTCACAGAGATCTGCCTGTGTCTGCCTCCAAGTGCTGGGATTAAAGGTGTGAGCCACCACACCTAGTTCATTTAAAAACTTTTAAATTGCTAATATAAGATTTTCTGAAATTTGGCTACCTGATCAGTATACAATTGTGATATATTTACTTTTAAGTACTGTACATCTTTTCTCATATTGTATTTGATAGAATCTTAAAAGTAATAGTAATGATAGCAACAATAATTAATTTCTAAATACTAAATATAAATTGATTTTGACTTTCCTTACTTGACAATGGTTAATAGTGCTTTTGGTAAATACTACCTTACACTGTAGTGCTCTCCAAATCCCCTTTTACTACATTTTTTACAGGTACATATCTATTTACAATTTATTGTTATTATATTTATTTTATTACATTCTTTTTCTTCTGAATAGCTTTTTCTTCTTCTTAAAACAATAGGCTTCTATATAGTTGTTTTATTTTTCTTTTTGAGAATTTCATACATGAATATTCTATTTATATCATTTCTACTTTTTCCTCTCCCTACTCAAATTCACCCATGTCTTCTACTTATCCTATCTCTTCTTTAATTATTATGGTTTGACTCCCACACCCTCCCACACCACTTGCTGAGTTCATTTAGTGGTGCTCATATGTGTGTTTAGGGCCTGACCACTTGGGAATCAATAATCTATAAGGGAACTCGTCCCTAGGTAAAAATGATTCCTCCCATAGCAGCTATGGATTATCTGTAGCTTTCATCTACAGCTGGGACCTTGTGAAATGTCTTCTATCCATGTTGGCCTGTCAAGCGATGTCATTGTACATACATACCTGTCTTGTATAGTCAACTATGTTTTGGAGATTTCATGGGTGCAGCTCCCCTGTTATGTCTAGAAGATACTGTCTAGCAGAAATTGTCCTGGTCCTCTGGCTCTTACAACCTTTCTACCCCCTCTCCCATCATAAGCCATAGTTATAGAGGTTTCATTGAAGATATACCAATTGGGCTTAACCATGTCCAGTCACTTATTCTCTGAATTTAAGACAGCAGTAGATCTCTATAATCATCTTTTTCTGTTGCAAAAAGAAGATTATTCCCTCACTAGGACTCCTCACCCATACCTCAGGGGTCATTGCAGAAGAGGGAGCAGGAAGATTGTGCCTAGGTTGTACATGAGGAAACAGAGGCTTTCAGGGCCCTGGGAACTTGCTCATATGAACTTGTAACTATGGTCTCAGCATTCTGAAACACACTTTGACTCGATGGGTTGAGTCAAAAACCCAGTGTAGAACTGGGGAAATGGACAACAGGTCCGAACAGTAACTGGGGAACTACTGAAGGGTGAGGGAGTAGAGCTTCTTTAAGGGAGAGACTCTAGATAGGCAGACTAGACTTCAGCAGATGAGCTTGAACGGAGAGACATCTGTGTACAAATCCTTGACTGGATAGGGCTTAATATATATTAAAGAATGCATGAAACCCAGTGAGGGGAGTACAGATGATGGAGGTGGCCTAGTTTTATTAAGATATATTGTATAAAATGTATAAAAGCTAATAAAATATTAAGAAGCTTCTTTTTCATCCTCCTCCTCTTCCTCCTTCTCATCTTCCTCCTCTTCTTCCTCATCTTTCACCTCCTCATCTTCTCCTCCTCCTCTTCTTTTCCTCCTCTTCCTCCTCTTCTTATTCTCCTCCTCTCCTCCTCCCCCTCTTCTTCCTCTTCCTCCTCTTCCTCTCCTCCTCCTATCTCCTCCTCCTCCTCTCCTCATCCTCTCCTCCTCCTCCTTCCCTCCTCCTCCTCCTCCTCTTCTTCTTCTTCTTCTTCTTCTTCTTCTTCTTCTTCTTCTTCTTCTTCTTCTTCTTCTTCTTCCTTAAGATCTCTAGATGTGCTGACTAGACCCCAGTGGATGAATTTGCACAGAAGGATATCTGGCATTAAAAGCTTGAGTAGATAGGACTCAATTTGGATGATGTAATGCATTTGATGGGGCGTTGGGGCATGGGGGGACTAAATTTGATTAGGAACCATTGTATGAAATGTACAAATGCTCAATAACAATTTTAAAAATTGTACTTTTAAGTGGCATACAAACTAGTGCATTTCCATGAGACTTTTTCATACATTCTGAGTTTTGATTCCCTCCTCATGCCCTCACTTCCTACATGGTCTGCTCCATCCCTTCTTATACCATTAACCCCACGGTGTTCACCACTTCTGTCATATTATTTGGTTTGCTATCACATCCAATTATAATTTTAAATTGTGCTAACCCCTAGTATGTTTATGTATAGGTTTTCTTCTACCATCATCTTGGTTAATCTTCCATCATGACCACCTGTTTCCCTTCCCCTGTCCCTGCTTGATATGTTCCTCCATAATTCCTCCTTTCTTCTTCCATTTTATGCATATTCCATTCCCTCATAATACATCTTCATATCGCCTTTCTAGTTTCCTAGGTTCCACATGTACTCCAAGTTAAATACTTAATACAAAAGAGTTGACAATAGAAGTATATTTGTGTGAGAGATTATGAAATGTTTGTATTTCTGCCCTAGAATACCTCACTCAGTATTTTCCTCTCATTTTCATTTTCACGCATTTAACTGTAATTTTTTGGTCTCTCTCTATTTTTTTTTTTTTTTGAGACAGGGTCACCCTTTAGTTCCAGCTGGCCTGGAGCTCACTATGTAGACCAAGGTGGCCTTGACCTCACAGAAATCTGCCTGCCTTTGCCTCCTGAGTGCTGGGATTAAAGGTATGCACCACCACACTTGGCCCAAGATAATTCTTAGCCACCATGTGGGTCCATGTGAACCTGGGTCCTCTGAAAGAACAGTTAGTGCTCTTAACTGCTGTGCCATCTCCCTAGCCCCCTTAACTGAAATTTTTAAGATTTTATTTTTCTTTACTAATGAATAAAATTCCCTTATATATGTGTAAGGTGATGTATATGTGTATCATTTGATAAACATCAACTTCCTAGATATTGTGAATATAGCTACAATGTACAAGGATAAGCAAGTATCTCTGTAGTGTTACATGAATTCCATTATGTAGCTGTCTTGGAGTAATATAGATGGTTACATGGTTTTTAAATTTTTTTGAGTAAACTTCTCTACTGATTGCCAAAGTGTCTTTATAAGTTTACATTCCCACCAAGAGTGCATGAGGATTCCCTTTTCTAAAATACATAACAGCATTTGTTTTCATTTGTATTCTTGTTGATACCCATTCTAACTGGAGTGAGATGCAATTTCAAAGTAGTTTTAACCTGCATTCTTCCACAGCCAAAGATGCTCAACATTTTTTTACAATGCTTACCAGACATTTGTAGTTCATTTTCTTTTGCAAAGTCTCTGCATTTTGATAGTCCATTTTATTTATTTATTTATTTATTTTTTTTGGTGGTGAATGCCTTTATTTTATTTTATTTTTTCTAATTAAATTAGTTTTTATTGATGCTTTGTGCATTTCATACATTTTTTCCAATTCAGTTCAGGCTTATTTCCCTTTCCCTCCCCCCCACCCCTACCCCATCCCAGATCATGCATTCTGCCATAACTGTCCTGCATCTTTCTCTCAGTTTTTTTTTTTTCATTTTTAGCTATAAGTGATAATCCATGAGTACAAGCATCCTTCATGCAAAACCTATCTGCAGGCTGTTGTGCCCAAACACCTACAGCCCCACCACCAGGTGGGGGTGCACAGGTGCTCTTGTTCAATCAAGTTGATCAAATGAGTGTCCAGATACATTGCTGTAGTTTCACCATTCACCCCAATCGCAGCCTTTACATTCTACCACGCCCCCTCTTCACCGCAGGTTGTTCCCTAGGCTTAGAAAAGGCACAGGTGGATGAGAGGTAAAACAGTCCACTCTCTCTGGAGCTGTTGACTTGCGACTCTGGTCAATTCTGGCTGTTTCCTTTCATGGGCTGACAGTTTGTCCAGAAAAATAACCTTTCGATCCTACTAATGAAGCAACAAGCAATTAGCTATATAGGTATTAAAGCAGCACTAATAGTTATGGTAGGTTACTTTAGCATAGACACATGTTTGGATATGTTAACCATGAATTACAATTTCCCCCCTGTTAAATATGACAGGGTCTTACTGTGGCTTATAACATCTCCTAACCTTGTAGAGGATGTAAGCTTTGTGGCATCAGCCATGGGTTATTTCTCCAAGGGGAAGCCAATAGCCAATTAGATTTGGGATTACAGGCACATGGCTGCCTCTGCTGCCACAGTTAGCTTTCCGCAAGTTAATCATTATATAGTTCACCCAAAACAACATGGGTGAATTTGATGAAATTTCTTGCCTTGACTCCACCCTATAGTTTATGTATAATACAACTGTCTTCTGGAGACTCATACGCTAAAAAAAAAGGGGGGGGATTACAGAAAGACATGTAAACCTTTTCATCAAACCCTTGCAATTCAAATCTTAAAAACTAACTATGGGAAAAAGATTTGTTTGTTCCCACAGGACAAAAGTCACCAACTTAACGGCTGAGAAAGAAAAGATACAGGTTTGCATTGGAGTAGGATGTACCAAAAAGTGCAACGGAAAGGCTGACCCGTCTGAACATTCAAGGAAGAAAGCCTCAGATTGCCATAAACATCGAACCCCTCGTGGATCCTACATGTAACAACTGTTTATAATGAGTCCTAATGAAACTTACCTTCTAGGTGCCACAAAGGTTCTGATATGAGAGACTTTCTTGCCTTTCCCCCCATAGAAACAAGGAGAAATATGACGATGATGAGGTCGTTCCCCAACTGTAAATTGGAGACAACTATTGTAGAGGTAATCTCTTATAAAACCGGTTTAAAACTGCTTTCTTTAATTGACTACAAGACTGGGCACTGTGGAAGGGATTACTCTCTGTTCAGAACCAAATATAATTACTAAAGTCCTAGGGCTATGCACTCAGCAAAAATATATTAACAGAGCCTCTGACATCCAGCAATGGATTGTTCTACCAGGTGGATGTTGGCCAGGGGATCCAAGGCCCCACAAAAGGTAAGGGCTCCTTGCCTCTAAGTTGGATACCTACAGGAGGAGATGCAATAAGACCCTGCTGCCAAAAACCTGACGTTAACATGGGAAGATGTATTAGACCACACATGCAAGTGTACAGATGGCCTCTGGAATGCTCAGAGAGTGTTACCAAAGGCCACTAAACAAATAAAGCAAATATGGTCTCCTGAGTCAAGCAAGACTCCACCGTCAGCGACCAGCTACACCTCACCTGCCTGATAGTCCATTTTAAAACTGATTTGTTTGCTTTCTTATGCATGGTTTTGCAAGTTCTTTGTATATTCTAGACATTTATTCTTTCAAATGCATAGCTGGAAAAGATTTTTTCTCCTTCTGAGAGGAGCATCTTTACTCCATTGGCAGCTTCCTTTGCTGTACAAACACTTAAAAATTTAAATTGATTTTTTTTGAACTTCCATTAAAAGACTCTGTACCTTACTACAGAAATACTTGATGATGCATGTTCATTTCTGTCCTCTTCAAAACATCCAGAAATTGGAAACAACTAAATGTCTATCAGCTGATGAATGGATAATGAAGTGAGTGACCATGACGAGTCTTCCTGGAAGAAACAATACAGTGTGGTTATATGAAAGGGGAAAGAGGAATATTAGAAAGGGTTAAATAGGGTGGGGCAGGGCTGGAGAGATGGCCTAGTGGTTAAGAGCGCCGACCGCTCTTACAGAGGACCTGGGTTCGATCTCCAGCACCCACATGGCGGCTGAGAACCGTCTGTAACTCCAATTCCAGGAGAACTCCAGTTCCAGGGGAATCTGATGCCTTCTTCTGACCTCCGCGGCATTGCACGACACAGGTGCACAGACCTACATGCAGATAGTACATTCATACACATACAAAAATAAAAAAAAAATAGGGTGGGGCATGGGAGGTCAGGTCAGAGGAGGAAGTATGGTGAGAGATAACACTAAAGATCTTTATAGTAAAAGGTATATGGAAACTGATCCCACTATAGAGCATATATATATATATATATATATATATATATATATATATATATATATGTTTTGGGAACATTGCCCTTTCTATATATCATAGGCTAATGAAAATAAAACCTCAATGCCAAGAAAGGAATCCCTCTCTAGAAGTTGTTTAATAGTTAGCTTAGACCTCCAAAATACTGTCCATTGTTCCTGCTCTTGGTTACCCACCAGAACTGGATGGTAAGACCCAATTGCTGCAAATATTACATAAATGAGCTGTAGAACAAAGAAGAATTCAAGGTGGTGCTGTTGTCAGAGCCTCACCTGCACTGGCTAGCATCCATAGTGCTGAAAGTTGCAATTCATGCTACCAGAAGGAAAAAAAAAAGTTATATATAGTAGAAAGTTGCTGCAGACTTGGATGAATTAATTTAGAATAAAATAGAGCTCAGAGTTCTGAGAAGCAGCTTGGGGCCCAGATGGAGGATAGGCCGCTGAAAAAATTGGGCTCATCAAACACCCTGTCTATTGGAACACCAATTGGGACACAGCTGCCAGGCCCTGAACTTCCCTTTTTTTCTATGGGAAAATCATCTTGAGTAGTCTTCATTGATTGTTATCTTTTTTTTTTAATTTTATTTTATTTTCGTATGTGTATGAATGTACTGGTTGTATGTAGGTCTGTGCATCCGTGTCATGCAATGCTGCAGAGGTCAGAAGAGGGTGTCGGATTCCCCTGGAACTGGAGCTAAAGACGGTTTTCAGCCGCCATGTGGGTGCTAGGGATTGAACCCGGGTCCTCTGCAAGAGCAGTCAGTGCTCTTAACCGGTAGGCCATCTCTCCAGCCCCTGTAACTGATTTTCATTCCTCCACAAATCACTATAGATTTAAGTTTATTAAATATTTGGTCTATGTCTCCAAACAGACAGGAGGAGGAATAATGAAGTTACCAGTATATATATTGAAATAGGCTTGGGGAAATTGTCTCTGATACATTAGACAACTAAAGTGTCTGAACTTTGGTTTATTCACTTGCAATGCAAATTTAATACTATGAACTAGAAGATAGTTGTATGTATCAAATGGGAAGCTTACTGTCAAGCCCATATCTTTGTACTTGACACATTGTAAGGATCCATAAGATGATGATTTATTAATTTTTTCTTATTGTTTTAACTATTTATGAACACCATTAATCTCTTTTGTAGAAAACAGATTTTGGAGTGAAGAATAATGAGATAGGTGCTGTTCTAGTGGGAATTGGTGCTGATGACAATTTCAGTCTGTATGTACAAGTTTTAAAAATTGTTTTTATTCTTCATTTGTATTTTATGTGTTTGAGGCTATTGCCTGGATGTGTTAAGTGCACCTGTGTCATGCAAGCCCCTGCAGATCAGAGAGGGCGTCCTGGAACTGGAGTCATAGGCGGTTGTTCCATCTCTCCAGCCCTCATCCTGCCAATTTAAGTAGAATTCCTTATGTCAAAAGATGCTGCCTTTTACCACCAAAAGGCCTTTTGTTGTGGTTTGTGTATAACAGCAAATAAAGAGTAGTTAACCCTTAAAAAATAAGTTTAAGGAGTTGCTGCCCACACAAAGGCTTGCTTGAACTCGCACCTCTGTGTGTATGTATGTGGGTGTATGTATGTGTATGTTTGTGTTCATGTGTGTGATGTCCAGAGCGAAACCTTTGGTGTTGTCCTCAGGAATGTTGTTCATCTTTGTGACAGGGTCTCTCATTGTCCAGAGATCACCAATTAGGCTAGTCTAGTGGAGTCCTAAAAATCCTATTTCTGGGGCTGGAGAGATGGCTCAGCGATTAAGAGCGCCGACTGCTCTTGCAGAGGACCCGGGTTCGATCCCCAGCACCCACATGGTGGCTGGGAGCCGTCTTTGGCTCCAGTTTCAGGGGAATCTGACACCCTCTTCTGACCTCTGTGGCATTGCACGACACAGGTGCACTGACCTGTATGCAGACAGTACACTCATACACATGAAAAATTAAAAAAAAAAAAGAAATCAGAATAAGGCAAGTTAAATGCCTAACTTGCTTTAAAAAAAAAAAAGATCCAATTTCTGCCTCTTCAGGGCTAGGATTACAAGCACCTCCTACCACACCTGTGGGTTTTTTGGGGCGTGAACATTTTTCAGATGTTCTCAGCCATCTCTAATTCCTCCTCTATGAAGTCTCTGTTCATCTCTTTGCTCCATCTTTGGTGATTATTTGTTTCTTCCTTCTTTGTATTTTAGTAGTTTATATACTCCGGAAATATGCTTCATGATGTATCTGTGGTGAAGGTTTCCTCCCACTCTGTGGGTTTTTCTTCACTTCCTTGATTGTTTCTTTTGTTGTTCTTATAATCTGCTTTGCAACTTTTTCTTCTATCCACCTCAAGTTTGGGGTTTCACTTTGATCTTTGATCATCTGGAATTGACTTTGTACCGGGCAATGAAAGGGGTTTTAATTCTCTTCTACAAGTGGTGATCCAGTTTTGCCAACACCACTTCCTAAAAATGCTGTCTTTCCTCCATTACAACATAGAAAGGATGCTCTCTTTAAAACATTCTATATCTACGGGCATTTTTCCTTGTTACAAATGTGTATAATTTATTCAAATTACTTTCTATTGCTAAATCAAACGTGGATATCCTCAATTAGATGTAAAAAGTTGTTGGGGCTGGAGAGATGGCCTAGTGGTTAAGAGCTCCGACTGCTCTTTCAGAGGACCTAGGTTCAATCCCCAGCACCCACATGGCGGCCGAGAATGGTCCTTGACTCCAGTTCCAGGGTAATTCGACGCCCTCTTCTGACCTCCGCGGCATTGCATGACACAGGTGCACAAACCTGCATGCAGACAGTAGACTCATACACATAAAAATAAATAGATTTTTTTAAAAAGTTGTTGTGTAGGGGTCTCCAGAGTGTGCTTAATTCTTAAGACCACTGGCTGCTCTTGCAGAGGACCTGGACTAGATTTCTGGTGACAGGGGGCAGCCTTGCCAAGTTCCTACCTTTAAAGGGAATGTTTCTGTCATTTCCCCATTTAGGATGATATTGGCCGTGGGTTTCCTGTGTCTGTATATGGCTTTGATTACATTGAGGAGGAATGATCCTCCAATCCAATTCCCTTAGGACTTTTTTCAAAAACTGGCTGTAACTCGAGTTCCAATGGAATCCGACGCCCTCTTCTGAACTTCACAGGCATTCACAACATGGGTTCATATCTATATATATATATTATATATATATATTATATATATGTTTTAATAAAATAAAAATAAATAAAACAATTTTTAAAACTTGTACATACAGACTGAAATTGTCATCAGCACCAATTCCCCACTAGAACAGCACCTATCTCATTATTCTTCACTCCAAAATCCGTTTTCTACAAAAGAAGATTAATGGTGTCATAAATATTAAAACAAAAGAAAAAATTAATAATCATCATCTTATGGATCCTTACAATGTGTCAAGTACAAAGATATGGGCTTGACAGTAAGCTTCCCATTTGATACATACAACTATCTTCTAGTTCATAGTATTAAATTTGCATTGCAAGTGAATAAACCAAAGTTCAGACACTTTAGTTGTCTAATGTATCAGAGACAATTTCCCCAAGCCTATTTCAATATATATACTGGTAACTTCATTATTCCTCCTCCTGTCTGTTTGGAGACATAGACCAAATATTTAATAAACTTAAATCTATAGTGATTTGGGAGGAATGAAAATCAGTTACAGGGGCTGGAGAGATGCCTCTCGGTTAAGAGCAACTGACTGCTGCTCTTGCAGAGGACCCGGGTTCAATCCCTAGCACCCACATGGGGCTGAAAACCGTTTTATCTCCAGTTCCAGGGGGAATCCGACACCCTCTTCTGACCTCTGCAGCATTGCATGACACGGATGCACAGCCACATACAACCAGTCATTCATACACATACGAAATAATAAAATTAAAAAAAAAAAGATAACAACAATGAAGACTACTCAAGATGATTTTCCCATAGAAAAAAAGGAAGTTCAGGCCTGGCAGCTGTGTCCAATTGGTGTTCCAATAGACAGGGTGTTTGATGAGCCCAATTTTTTCAGCGGCCTATCCTCCATCTGGGCCCCAAGCTGCTCTCACAATCTGAGCTCATTTTATTATAAATTAATTCATCCCAAGTCTGCAGCACTTTCTACTATATAACTTTTTTTTTTCCTTCTGGTAGAATGAATGCATGAATTCACACTATGGATGCTAGCCAGTGCAGGTGAGGCTCTGACAACAGCACCACCTTGAATTCTTCTTTGTTCTACAGCTCATCATATGTAATATTGCAGCAATTGGGTCTTCCCATCCAGTTCTGTGGTGGTAACCAAAAGCAGGACAATGGACAGTATTGAGGTCTAAGCAACTATAAACAACTTCTAGAGAGGTTCCTTTCTTGGCATTGGGTTTATTTTCTTAGCCTATGATATATAGAAAGGGCAATGTTCCCAATATTATAGATAATTTATATATATATATATATATATATGCTTCTATAGTGATAAGTTTCCATATACCTTTTTACTATAAAGATCTTTAGTGTTATCTCTCACCATACTTCCTCCTCTGACCTGACCTCCCATGCCCCACCCTATTTTTTTTTTAATTTTGTTATGTGTATGAATGTACATCTGCATGTAGTCTGTGCACCTTGTCGTGCAATGCCGCGGAGGTCAGAGAGGTCGGATTCCCCTGGAACTGGAGTTCTCCTGGAATTGGGTTACAGACGGTTCTCAGCCCATGTGGGTGCTGGGATCGAAACCCAGGTCCCCTCGTACGAGCGGTCGGCTCTTAACCACTAGGCCATCTCTCCAGCCCTGCCCCACCCTATTTAACCCTTTCTAAACTCTCTTTCCCTTTCATATAACCACCATGTATTGTTTCTTCCAGGAAGACTCGTCATGGTCACTCACTTCATTATCCATTCATCAGTTGATAGACATTTAGTTGTTTCCAATTTCTGGATGTTTTGAAGAGGACAGAAATGAACATGCATCATCAAGTATTTCTGTAGTAAGGTACAGAGTCTTTTAATGGAAGTTCAAAAAAAATCAATAAAAAAAAAGTTTTTGTACAGCAAAGGAAGCTGCCAATGGAGTAAAGATGCTCCTCTCAGAAGGAGAAAAAATTTTTCCAGCTATGCATTTGAAAGATAAAGTTAGAAATATAAAAGATTGCAACCATGCATAAGAAAGCAAACAATCCGTTTTAAAATGGACTATCAGGCGTGAGGTTGTAGCTGGTGCTGACGGTGGAGTCTTGCTTGACTCAAGAGACCTATTTTTGCTTTATTTGTTTAGTGGTCCTTGGTAACCCTCTCTGGCATCCAGAGGCCAATCTGTACACTTGCATTGTGTGGTCTCAATACATCCTCCCATGTTAACGTCAGGTCTTCGGCAACAGGGTCTTATCGCTTCTCTCTCCTGTGTATCCCAACTTGAGGCAAGGAGCCCTTACCTTTTGGGGGCCTTGGATCCCCTGGCCAACTCCACCTGGTAGAACAATCCATTGCTGATGTCAGAGCTCCTGTATTAATATATTTGCCTGAGTGCATAGCCTAGGACTTTAGTATTATATTTGGTTCTGGACAGAGAGTAATCCCTTCCACACGTTCCCATGTCTGTAGTCAATTAAAAAAGAAAGCAGTTTTACCGGTTTTATAAGAGTTACCTCTACAATAGTTGTCTCCAAATTTACAGTTGGGAACGACCTCATCATCTCATATTTCTCCTTGTTCTATGGGGGAAAGGCAAGAAAAGTCTCTCATATCAGAACCTTTGTGGCACCTAGAANTGCTCAACATCACTAATCATTAAGGAAATGCAAATCAAAACCACTTTAAGATATCATCTTACTCCAATAAGACTGGCTAGGATCAAGAAAACAAATGATACCAAGTGCTGGAGAGGTTGTGGGGAAAGGGGAACACTCATCCACTGCTGGTGGGAATGTAAACTCGTACAGCCACTATGGAAAGCAGTGTGGAGAACCCTTGGAAGACTTGGAATGAACTTGCCACCTGACCCAGCCATACCACTCCTGGGTATGTACCCACAAGACTCATCTTACTGTAGAGATACATGCACAGCCATATTTATTGCAGCTCTCTTCACAGTAGCAAAGAGCTGGAACCAACCCAAGTGCCCCTCAACTGACGAGTGGATAGAGAAAATGTGGTACATCTACACAATGGAGTTCTATGCAGGGGTAAAGAAAGATGACATCATGAACTTTGCAGGTAAATGGATGGAGCTAGAAGATATCACGCTGAGTGAAGTAACACAATCCTAGAAAAACAAATGACAAATGGTATCCCTCATATGTGGATGCTAGCACCAATTACCTAATTGTATGGCAAACTGAGCAATGTTATCTGAAAACAACTGTGCTCCTATATTGTGAATACCTTAAAAGTAAATAAAAAATGAAAAAAAGAATAGATATTGGAATATAAAAACAAAAGCCAAAACCAAAATGAACATTAAATTGAAAAATTCAGAAAGCCAAGTGGAAACAACAGGAGAAAGCCTCATAAACAGAATGAATGAAACAGAAACTAGAATATCAAAACTGGATGATAAAGGTGAAGATCTGGACTCCATAAATAAAGACTGTAAAATTAAAAACAAAACAAAACAGAAACACAGGAATGGAATACACAGGAAAAGTGTGAAAACATGAAAATCTACACATTATAGGCATATAAGAATGATAAAAAACCTCAGGCCATTCCATCTGACCAGATCTTCAAAAGGCTTATAGAAAACTTCCCTAAATTAAGTAAAGTCTTACCTGTACAGATTCAAGAAGCACAGAAGCACAGAGACAACCAACCTGTCATGACCAGAAAATATACTGCCCAAGTCATATCATGGTACAAACCTTAAATGTACAGAACAAATAGAGGGCACTGAAAGCTGATAGAAACTAACAAGTTAGATCTAAAAGAAAATGCATCAGAATTATAGCTAATTTTTCCAACGTAAAATATGAAAGCCATATAATCCTGGACCAAAATTTTCCCAATTACAAATGACCATAGATGTCAACCCCATGTACTTTGTCCTGCAAAACTATCTAATATTGTCAAAGGGAAACAAAATTTTCTATGTCACAAATAGGCTAAAAGAAGTCATGTCCAGGAAACCAGCATTACAGAGCATACTTGAGCAATGCAAAGGATCAAAAATAAAAATGAGTGTAACGAATAATGAGTATAGCTACAGAAAGAAAACAAAGAAACGTATAAGAATGGAAACATAAAATAGGGCCTCAATTACAAAGAAGTTAAAAAATGACAGTATGCAATACACGTCTTTCATTAATAGCACTAAATATTAATGGCTCCAACTCCCTCTGTCAAAAGACACAGATAAGCAAAATGATTCAAGAAAGAAACCCATCCTGTTTTCTTCAGGAACCTCATCTCACCTCCAAGGATAGAAAATAGAGTGAGGGGCTGGAGAGATGGCCTAGCAGTTAAGAGCACCGACTGCTCTTGCAGAGGATCTGGGTTCGATCCCCAGCACCCACATGGCGGCTGAGAACCGTCTGAAACTCCAATTCCAGGAGAACTCCAGTTCCAGGGGAATCCTACACCCTCTTCTGACCTCCGCAGCATTGCACGGCACGGGTGCACAGACCTGCATGCAGACAACACATTCATACACATACAGAAATAAATAAAAATTAAAAAAAAAAAGAAAATAGAGTGAAAGGACGGAAAAAATATTCCAAGCACATGGGTCTAAGAAGCAAGCAGGTGTTGCAATTCTAACATCTGACAAAATACACTTCAAATTAAAACTAATCAGGAGAGTTAAACAGGGTCATGTCATTCTAATAAAAAGCACTATGCATGGAGGGGATATTACAAACATGAAATCATATACGCCAAACTCTGATGTAACTAATTTCATAAAAACAGTACTACAAGTCTCTAAAACACAGATTAACCACAACTCAGTTATAGTAGGTGACTTTATTATTCCACTATCTTCAACAGAGAGTTCAATTGGACAAAGAATAAACAGAAAGTCATCTGAATTAAGTGAAATCATACATCGGATGGACCTAACAAACATCTACAGAATATTCCACCCAAGCACAAATGGATACACCTTCTACATAGAAGCCCATGCAAATTTGTCTAAAATTAACCACATTCTAGTACACAAAGCAAATCTGAACAAATAGAAAGAATTGAAATAATTCTATGCATTCTATCAGATCATAGTAAAATAAAGCTTATAATTAACAGCAAAGGAAGCTCTAATAGCTACACAAACTCAATGAAGATTAAACAACACACTTCTGAATGATGACTGGGTATAAGAAGAAATTAAGATAGGAATAGATTCCTGGAACTAAATGAAAATGAGAATAAATCACAACAAAACCTCTGGGAAACTGTAAAAGCAGTCTTAAGAGGGAAGTTTATAGCTCTATGTAACTATGTTAAAAATAAGAAGAGCAGGCCAGGTGTGGTGGTGCATGCTTTTAATCCTAGCACTTGGGAGGCAGGGCAGGCAGCGTGGATCTTTGTGAGTTCAAGTCCAGCCTGGTCTACAGAGTGAATATTCAGGACAGCTGGGGCATCAGAGAGACCCTGTCTCGAAAAGAACAAAAACAAAAAAAAAAAAAAAAAGGATAAAAATAAGAAGAGCATATTTAAATGACTTAACATTACAACCCAAGGCTCTGGAAAGGCAAGAACAAATCACCACCAAACCAGGAGATAAGAAGAAATACCCAAAGTCAGAACATAAATTAGTGACATAAAGAAAGGAAACAATACAAAGAATCAATGAATTTAGGAATTGGTTCTTCGAAAAGTTAAACAAGATTGTCCCATAGCCTTGTTAACCAAAAGAAAGAAAGAAAAATTCCAAATTAACCAAATCATTCAGGAATGGGGAAACTTCACTAGACATCCAAATAATCAAGAACATTGCCAAAGAATACTTTAAAATCTATATTTAATTCAATTTGAAAAGTGGAAAAAATTGATGAATTTTTAATGTCATGAACAACACCAAAGTTAAACCAAGAAAAGATCGATATCTTAAATAGACCTAGAACAAATAAGGAAATTAAACCAGTGATACAAAATCTCCCAAGTAAAAAAATGACCAGGCCCAAATGGATTCATGTCAGAATTCTACAAGACATTCAAGCAAGATCTATAGTCAGTACTGCTTAAATTATTCAAAAATCTAGAAACAAGTGCAAACACCTAATCTTCTGTGGAACGAGTATGACTCTAAAGCCAAAACCAGGTAAATATACAACAAAGAAAATAAAAATAACTATAGGCCCACATCCTTAATGAACACAGATTTAAAGAGAGTCAATGAAATACTTGCAAGTCCCACACAGACACACATACAAAAGATCATCCACCACAATAAAGCCAGCTTTATTCCAGAGATGCAGGGGTAGTTCAATACATGTAAGTCAATAAATGTAGTAGAACGTATAAATGGAAGTAGAGACAAAAATCAAATAGTCATCTCAATAGATTCAGAAAAGGCCTTGACAAAATCCAACATGTATTCATGTTAAAAGTCCTAGAAGGGGGCTGGAAGGATAGCACAGCCCTTAAAGGCTAAGGCTAACAATCAAAATGTAAAAGTATTAGAAGAAATTGGACTGGAGGGAACATTTCTCAACATAAAGCTATAGACAACAAACCCATAGGTAACATCATTTTTAATGGGGAAAAAGTGAAAGCATTCCCATTAAAATCAGGAACCAGATATGCTGTCCGCTATCTCCACTCCTTTCAACATGGCACTTGAAAATATTGTGTGGAGCAGCTGAATGGTGTTGGTGTTGATGAAGGAATGAGGTATCATATGTGTAGCCCCACAATTTGGGAGATATTGACTTTTAGGCCTAGGGAGCAAACATTCTGTAGAGTCTCCTGACCATCTCCAGAAGTCTGTTTAGGTTCCACATGATTCTATAGGTAGTCCTTTGGATGCAGGGGTCGGGTCACAGTGAGATGGAGCTGTTCGTCTTGGGGATTAAGGGAAGGATGTTACAGTGCATTCAGTTGTAGGTGGGTTGAGGCCAAGTTGGAGGTCTGTACCAGGATTCTAGGTCTCAGGGCTCCTAGTGGTCGCTGGATCACATGGAGTGTGGGGTGACTGGTAGAGGAAGATATATTGGTGCTGTATTTGGACTTGAGGAAGATTTCTAGGAGTGCCTGCCTGAGTTTGAGCATATAGTCACGAATGTGGTCCTGGCAGCACTGGCAGGAGATCTACCTGAGTTTGAGCATATAGTCACGAATGTGGTCCTGGCAGCACTGGCAGGACATCTGTCTGTCCAGGCTTGGAGCAAGGCTCTGGGGCTAAGTATCACCTACTTATGATTCTTGGTTCTGTAGGAGCCAGGCATGTTCTCCTCACAAGAGACAGGGAGGGTTCTCTAGTTTGGCTCAGGATGAAGATCTGGGGCTGTATATCTACCTGGAGTTTGGTGTGTGGGGTTTTCGAGGAGCCATCTACACATTTCTGGCAGGGTACAGACGTGGGGACAGGCTTTGGGGTGACTGCAAGGGCTGTTTCTTGGGGCCATGTAGGGGGCTGAAGAGTCAGTGGTGGTAGCTGGCTAGTGACTGGATAATCCCAAAGGAGGAAGAGTGGAAGATCCCTGGCAAATGGTGGGGCTTTCAGTTATTTATAATTTTTTGATGAAAATTATGTATCCAGGAAGAAAATGTGTTTTCACACTACTGACATATGAATAAGCGTGTACATCATATATTATTGTTAAAAACACCTGTAAAAAGTGACAATAATTTTTTTTTGGTCTTTTTGAGGCAGGGTCTCCCTGTAGCCCCAGGTGTCCTGGAACTCACTCCGTAGACTAGGCTGGACTTGAACTCACAAAGATCCGCCTGCCTCTGCCTCCCAAGTGCTAGGATAAAACTCATGCGCCACCACACCCGGCTGAAAGTGACAATAATTTTAAACAGTATGTAGTAATAATTTACACAAATATTTGTATTTGCTTATTTACATTTGCACAAATGTAAATGTAACAATGAGAGATGTATATGTGAAAACTATCTCCATATTCAACAGTGAAGAGAGAGATTAAAGCGTTTAGTTTTCTTTGCGGTTTTACAAATTTTATTGTCTTGAAAATTTTTCTAATATTTGATTTAAATGAAGCACATATGTAAAAATGGTTGCATAAAAGTAATTTAATATTATCCAATAAAAGCTATAATCCACTGGGGATATGTGTGGTTACAGTCTAGTAGCCTATGCTAGAAGCTGAATTCTTCAATACTGGTTTAAAGTAGATATATTATGTGAATATTTGATAGTTGTCCAAAAGATGAATAAATACATATTTGTGTAAAATGTGTGTGTATTCATTGAAAATTTTTCTATTCAGTGCAGTATATTTCTTTTTCAGTGTCAAATTTAGATAGTAAATCAGTTACATGATTTGAAGAATATCAGTAGAATACAGTATTTTACTTATACCTTACCTATAAAACTCTGTTTTTTGAAGGAAGGAAGCATGTAAGATCAGTTACACTAGGCTTGCTAGTAATGATTATCTGATTACTGAACAATGCCCAGCAGATTGTCTTTAACCTACCGGGAGCTTTGGATAGTAACAAGGGAGTTTCAGTATTGAATTTATATACAGAATTGAAGAGGGGAAGAAATAAATACCATTCTCTTCAAACAAGTTGTTACTGATACTCTTGTTCCTGAACCTTAAGTGTTTTTCATGAAGATTTAAGTTTTATGGCATCCAATCCCACAAATCTTTTTATAGGAACTGGGTAAGAAAACTGTCATTTTTTCAAAGTTAAATAATTTCAGTATTGGAAATTTCTCCTACAGTGGCAATATATGTGGAATTATCCTTTTAGAGGGATTATTTAATAAATGGAACATAAAGCAATCCTGAATAGAAAAACTAAATGAAACATTCTCCACTTTCTCTGAATTTCTATGGACTGATAATAAAGTGTTTGTGAACCACATTTTGAACTCAATTGTGTGAATTTTCTAGAGCCTATATGGCTAACCTATATGCTATGGTTTTATTTTAATAGCTTTATGCTATTTATAATAATAAAGTCATAATACTATAGGCTTATTGGAAGGAATGTATCTTAGAAAACTTAGGATAATAAACTTGTTTATTCATAATATTATTTCAGAGTGGAATTGAGATTCAGAGGTCTGGAAAGTTTGGTTATATGTTCTTGATTTAAACAGTGTGATAAAACAAGCGTGTTGAATATTTTATTAATATATTCTTTCTTACTTTTACTTTGGAAATCGTCCAGAATCAGAATAATTTCCAGTAACTGAGAATCATAGTTATATGTTATTTCCTAAGCAGTCTTTGGCTGCTTCCTCAGCTGGTCCTTGGTTTCATGGTACTTTTAAAAATATTAAAAAAGAGAAATTCACCATACTGGCAGCATGAGTTTCATAATTACAGTCATGGCAGATATAAAATAAAGATAATTTTATGTTTTTTGAGATATGATAGTATAACAATTTATAATTATGACAAATATACCAGCTTTTCTGTTAATGTTTTTTGCCTTATAAAACCCCAAATTTTCTCTTTACTATTTCCAATAAAGCTGGAGTATAACACTTCAGGGGTTAGTCTTACAGTTTAAACATAACAAATCCCTATGCACTTTTCTACAGACTATTCTAATTTTTCTCCACATTTTTGAAGCTTTAAGATTATTTTTATTTTTATTTTTTATTTTTGGTCTTTTTCGAGACAGGGTCCCCCCATAGCCCTAGCTGTCCTGGAAAAGATTATTTTTAACATATGCATGCTTTCCCACAAACTATTTCTACCTTTGATTTTCCATTCTTTCTTTCTTTTTCAAGGCAAAGTAGAGGTAATGAGAAAATTATTTTCTTGAAATCATAGATTGGGGCATGAGGTTGTTAACTAATTCTAGAATTATTGACTAAAGTCAATTCTGAACTTCACGATGGAGCAAACCCATTTTCTGATTTTGTCTTCGATCTACTACTACTTGTCAAGTCAAACTGCTGTTTAAACTATAGATGACCAGTTCAGGGATATGAATTCGACAGCCACTTAGTGTGCAGAATCACGCATCTTTTGTCTGTGTAGATTTATCCTGTCGTGGTGCTGACTTTCCCTTGATTTTTATGGGATCTGTTGGTTTTTTATTTTTTTTTTTTATGTGTATGAATGTACTGTCTGCATGTAGGTTTGTGCACCCGTGTCGTGCAATGCCACGGAGGTCAGAAGAGAACGTCGGATTCCCCTGGAACTGGAGTTAAAGATGGTTCTCAGACGCCATGTGGGTGCTGGGGATGGAACCCGAGTCCTCTGCAAGAGCAGTCGGCGCTCCTAACCACTAGGCCATCTCTCCAGCCCCCAGCATCTGTTCTTATTTCTCTGATTTACCACAGTTGTGACCACATGCTGATTTCTATGCCACCCTTATTTTACCTATAATGATTATCAACCAAATTGTTGCAGTTTTTCCCTCATATAGTTTTACAGATTAAATAACACTTTTTGTTACATGAGTTGAATTCAAACATTGAAAAATAGTGGTCATTTTATCTGCTATTTTCTTTTATGATGCTGTATCCCAACTCCACTTGGATAGTTTTATTCATGAAAGAAAATAGATCTTAATGATATTTCACAAAATTTATTGAGGAAAAATCAAGAGGTCAAATAGAAATCTGAGATGGTTTTTGAATGTCTAATCAGGTAATGTAATGGTTAGTGAAAGAAGATGGGATAAATATGATTTTAAGTTATCCTCTTATTATTTGTCAATGTATTTGTATGTGCTATGCAAAATATTTGAAAGAGATGAAATGAAAGTAAAAATGATATCATTTGCGACTGCAAGGGTACGAGGAGTGGGAGAGAAAGTGGGAGATGCACATTGGGTGTATGTTCAAATATACACTTAAATTTGCTATGAGATAAATTATCACTATATAATGAATATATTATCATACAATATATTATTTCATATAACAGTGAAAAACATGTTTTCAAAGTTAGTCTTTCAAATATTTTAATTTGAAATATGTATTTTGTCATTATAAATTCTCGTTACCATATATCTGATATATATATATATATATATATATATATATGTACCATTTGGAGTAATTGAGACTAACATGCATAAGGAGAAGTAACTTGGTTTCTCAGGTTTCCACATTTCCCTTTCAGTTAATCAGATTAAAAAAGTTATGTATCAAAACTGTTTAGAGAATACTTCCTAATTCTACTTTAAAAAGCAAAAATAATTTATATCCATATTTTTTGAGTAAAGAACTTGCGAAGCATAGGGAAATGAGCCCATAATCTGACGTCATTGTCCATTAGTCTTGGCTATATTTTCTTTGCATTTTTTCTCTTTGTAGGGAGCAGTCTGAGAGAATGTGATGGAAAGAAACAAGACCCAGGTGACTGAGTTTTTTCTTAAGGGATTAACAGATCGTCCAGAGCTGCAAGTCCCCCTATTCTTGGTGTTCTTCTTGATTTACGTCACTACCATGGTGGGCAACCTTGGGTTAATCTTTCTTATCTGGAAGGACCCCCATCTTCACACCCCTATGTATCTATTCCTTGGAAACTTAGCTTTTTCTGATGCATGTATTTCATCCTCTGTCACCCCAAAGATGCTTATGAAATTTTTAAATAAGAATGACATGATACCTCTGGGTGAGTGTTTTGCACAATATTATTTTTTTTGTTACAGTGCAACCACAGAAATTTTCCTACTGGTTGCAATGGCGTATGACCGCTATGTGGCCATATGCAACCCTTTGCTCTACCTAGTGGTGATGTCCAGAAGGCTCTGTATTTTCTTAATCAGTATATCATATATAATTGGTTTTCTAAACTGTGTAACTAATATAGGCTTACTGTTTAGACTAACCTTCTGTAGGTCCAATATAATTGACCATTTTTACTGTGAAATCTTGCCACTGTATACAATTTCTTGCACCGATCCATCTATTAATGCATTGGTGGTGTTTATTTGTGCATCTTCTATACAAATTAGTACTTCTGTTACTATTGTAGTCTCTTATGCACGAATTGTATTTGCTGTCATGAAAATGAAGACTGCGAAGAGCAGAAGGAAAGCCTTCTTCACCTGCAGCGCCCATCTTTTCTCTGTGTCTTTGTTCTATGGCACTCTGCTGTTCATGTATGTGAGCCATGGGTCTGGACCAGGGACACACCAGAACAAGATGTATTCTCTCTTCTATACCATTGTAATTCCTCTGCTAAATCCCTTTATTTATAGCTTAAGAAACAAGGAAGTTTTAGGTGCTCTGAGGAAACTCATAAAATTATAAATATTTTCCGAAAAGATCAAGGCAATTTCCGTTTTATTTTTCTCTTTTATTATGACTCATAATATTTAGTCTTAAGTTTTGCATGTACTAGAAATTTTATATTCTAGAAGTTTTATACAATGTTAAAGGAATAAAAATATGGACTACAAATGACTGTTTTTCTAATATTGTTATTAAAATAATGAAGATCTTCATTATTTATTGTTTAAGTTCATACTCATTGTGAAAGCAGGTTATTATTAGGTTAATAAATTCTCATTTTCCAAATACAGGCATATTTTCAAAGCCTTTTGAAATTATATTATTTAAAAGAAATTTCAAGGTAAATGAATCATTTCCTTAAAACTAATTGTTAACTGTACATGATGAACAAACCTTTAATCCCTGCATTAAAGAAGCAGAGGCAGGCAGATTACTGTGAGAGAGAGGCAAGCCTGGTCTACATAGTGTGTTCCAGTCAGCAGTGTCTATAGACATGTGCTGTCTCAGAGAAAAAAAAACCCACAACCAATAAAACAACCCATTTTTGACTTGTAAATAATTGTTGTGAAAGTTCCATTTAATATATGCATAATTATATGTCCAATAAATAAGTAAATATTTATTATGCCAAATGTGACAAGGAGTATACTCTTATGAATCTAAATGAATATTACTTGAATTTTAGGAGTAGTTTTGAATGAAATATTTCTGTTATATTCATTGAAGTTTCATAAAATTTAAGAAGATCAAAATAAGTAAAATATTTGATGGAGCATAAAAAGAAAAATTTTGAATTTTTATGAAACTTGCATCTTTTGGAGCATACAATCAATTATTACATTAATTAAATATAACTGTTTAGAAGCTTTTCCCATGTCTTCATATATAATCTTGTTTCACCTAATGTGTTATTTGTCCTTTTAATTAAAATAAATGTACCAAGTCAATGATGGTCTTTACTTTGTATAAAATTATGCAACTAATTTCGATAAATTAGTTTCTATGAAGAATATGTTAGGTGTCAGATTATTATAAACTGTTTCAATTGGATTCTGTCATATTACCATCATGGAATTAAAACAGTACTTCATGGTGCTTTTACCATCTTGAAGTTTATTTTAATTGCAGTTACAGATAACAGAATGATGCACCACATATGCAGAGCTGAGGAAAGAAATTCAAATATCTTAAAATTTTCTGTTGATTTATTTAATAAAATGATATATTTATGCTTACAAGCATGTTTCAAAACCAAAGAAAACATGTATGTGTCTAGTAATTAACCATTTTCAAAATACCATCATTCCTTATGCTGTAAATCTCTAAGGATTAATTAGAAAAACCTATACTATTCACTAAGTAAGAATAAGACATCACTGAAGTAACATTCAAGTAAAAGCAAAAAGACTAGATTCTCTCGTTTGCAGCTTGATAGATTAATTTTATTTTCCTAAAATATAAAAGTGTTTCAAGCAGGTATCATTACATATTTTATGTCCCATGTGAAACAATTTACTAAATTCTGAATGAAAGGTTATTAGCAAATTTTCAAAAAATTAGATAGTTATTTAAAAACCAGTAAGCAGTAAATGTATTTAAGAAGCCAATTAGAACAGATGCTGTAACTTCATTACAACACCACTGCTCATAACTTTTTTCTAAATATTAACATCTATTTGGCTAGTTATGGTAGGAATTTCTCTACAGTATTTAATAAGGTAAATTGTAGCCAAAATATAGTATAGTTCAATAGAATCACACTTCTTTCTTCTTGCTAATGACATAGTATTTGAATTTCAAAAAACATTTTATTTATTACTTTTATTTTACTTCTATGAATTTACTTATTGCCTGCATGGATATAAGTGTACCTGTGTTATGCAATTCCTGTGACCATCAGAAGAAGAGGTCAGATTCTCCTGGAACTGGAATCAGGAGTGGTTGTTAGCATCCATGTGGGTGCTATAATTTTAGGGCAGGTCCTCTGCAGGAACAGCCAGTGCTCTTAAACTCTGAGCCATCTCGCCATTCCCTGAAGGACTAAATTTTCTTTGCATTAATTATAAGAAAGCTTCCAATCTACATAAAGGATTAAAAATAATCTCCAAATATTATAAACAGATTTGTATTATTTATTAGCACAAAGATTCCAAATTATTAACAGCCAATAGCAGAAATCATGAATGCATGATTTGGAATATTATTTATCACTGTGTCTGAGGTAAGAAGGCTTATTTATACCATAAGATTTCTGAAGCAACAATGACTCCGTTTGTGGCTCCATTGCCAGAGCCAGGGAAGTAAGTTTTTCAACGTTTACACATAACATCTGCACAGGCTTAGAGGGAGTTTTGAGTAATACAAGCACTCATGAAAGCAACAATCACCTGCATTAATAGCAAGCTAGAACTGAAGGAATGGTGAGATGCTGTCATAGACATTTTATCCCCACACAACAGTTTTAACTATGCTTGTAAAGTTGGCATCTGTGTGAATACTATCAGCCACATCAGGTTCAGTAATGCTCATTGCATATCTACCATCTGTTTTCTTCAGTGCTAGGGCACCATTTGTAGCATCGCCCGTTACAGGCAGAGCTTCCTTTCACACTGAGACAGTGCTGTCAGTTATATCTTAACTAGTGTATGCCTGTCAGTAGGACATGATATTGATAGTACTCAAAGTTCTGGGCACTCTTATCCAATTTGTCCTTTTTCATATCTTCATTTCTGTTAAAATCTTTACCTTCTAAATAATAATCTTTCATAGTATGCGAAAGACCATATGTACTAGAACAACCTGAGCAATATTAATAGTGTCACTGGTTAACCACTCCCATAAAAATTCAGACATCGATCAGACTTTTTACTGCTTCTGGTACTTCATGTCTCACAAGATCTTCAATCCCCAAACAATGCATGTAAGGTGGGGCGGGGTGAGGGTGTCATTTTCATTATCCCACATTGGTTCCTGTTCTGCTAGAAAAATCTCTTGAATGAAAGACGTGGTTTTTGGTCCACCAGATGACAACGGTTCAAGCACAGTTTTTACAATATCTTCCATGGCCCCTGCCTCTGAATACTTTTATCTTATCCTTAGCCCTCAATATCTTGAAATGTTTTTCCAAAATTATCTCAGATGAAACCTTGCTGAATTTTTCAGAATAGTACTCATACATTTTCTAACAGAATTGAAGGTATATAATCTGTCAGCAGGGGCTAAAAGTGGCATAGTCCTCAGAGAAGAGCCCAGCTCATACTCTCCATTTCATGCTCGAAGGACTGATTCAATAAAAGAATGAGCAAACCTTTCTCATATGAAGTCACAGTTCACATATGATTCTGTGCTTTTTGAGACAGGGTCTACTGTAGCCCTATCTGGCCAGGAACTCTTTAAGTATACCAGGTTGGCTTTGATATTACAGAGATCTGCATGGCTTTGCCGCTGGAGTGAGCTGTAATTAAAGCTGAGCACTACCACACTCATCCTGGGATTTCACAGGTCACAGTTATAAAACAATTCTGAAAAAAAAAAACCAATTCTGAATGAGCAGGTTCTCAGAAGTTTGTGTCCATTCTTGGCTTAAAAATGAATATTAAGAATGAGCCCGTTTTTGTTCATGGATAACAGTAATGTGGAATCACCTAGAACCATCTAAATGCACGTCCCCAGCATGTCTCCTGTGGCCCCTGCTGTGGACAGAGACTACCTCCTGTCCCTCTCCTCCTATCCTCTCTCCGCTGTCCTCACTCCCATGTCCCTAGCTTTCCACCTAGCTGCTGTCAGAGAAAGAACCTGAAATGCCAGGGTGCCAGGGAAGAAAGTGAGAGTGGGGAAACAGAGGAGGATGAAGATGAGGACGACAAGGAGGAGAAAGAAAAGAGTCTCATCATGGAAGACGAGGAGGAAAAGAAAAAAAAAGCAGAAAGGTTGACAATGCAAGTGTCTTCTTTTTAAAAAAATTATTTAATTTTTAAAATTTTATGTATATGAGTGCACTGCCTGCATGCATGTAAGTGCATGGAGGTCAGCAAGCTGAGCTGGAGCTCCTGGAACTGGAGTTATAGACGGGTTGTTAGCTTCCATGTGGGTGCTGGGAATCTAGCTTGGATCCTCTGCAAGAGCATACAGTGCTCTTAACCACTGAGTGATCTCTCCAGCCCCGCAAATGTTTTCCTTATAAAGAGAGGCATTTACCTGGGCTTGGTGGTGCAAAACTTTAATCCCAGCACTCCGGAGGCAGAGGCAGGTGGATCTTGTGAGTTTAAGGCCAGCCTGGTCTACATAGTGAGCTCCAGGCCAGCTGGGGTTGAAGGGAGACCCTGTCTCAAAAGATAAAACTAACTAACTAACTAACTAACTAACTAACTAACTAACTAAAGCCATTGGCACAGAGGAAGGGTCAGAAACTATATGAAATTGAGAATACATTTCTTTCTGAGTAAGAACAAAACAGAGGAACTTATAAATCTACACAAAGTGCTTTACAACAGACCAGAAACAGTGTCCTCATAAAGAAGAACATAGAAGTTTAGTTTTATTCTTCTACAAGTGGTGATCCAGTTATGCCAACACCATTTGCTGAAGACGCCATCTTTTCTCCATTGAGTCTTCTTGTCGAATATGTGGTGGCTGAAATTGGATGCACTCAGATTTGGATCCTCAATTTTGTTCCATTGATCTACAGGCCTGTTTTTGTGTGAATACCAGGCTGCTTTTATGACTGTAGGCCTGTAATATAGTTTGAAGTCTGGTATGGCAATCTCCCTGTTACTCTTTTTGCTGAGAGTTGCTTTGGCTATCTGAGGTTTTTGTTTCCATGAACTTTAGGTTTTTTTTATGGGTCTGTGGAGGAGCTCGTGAGGATTCTAATTGGGATTGCATTGAATCTGTATATTACTTTGGGTAGGATGGTCATTTTTACTATATTGTTTCTTCCAATCCATGAGCATGACAGGACATAGACATAGGAAAAAAAAACTTCCTAAATCAGACAGCAGCTGCGCAAAAAACAAGGTCATCAATTGACAAATAGGACCGTATTAAACCCAAGAGCTCCTGTACAGCAAAAGAAACAATCAAAAAAGTGAAGAGAAAGCCCACAGAGTGGGAGGAAACCTTCACCAGTGATACATCTGATAGGGCATTAACTTCCAGAACATATAAATTACTCAAAAAATAAAGGAGAAAGAAAACAAATGACCAACTCAAAAGATGGAGTAAAGAGCTGAACAGAGACTTTGCTGTGGGAAAACTTAGTTAAGATGGGTTGGATTCTAAGCCAATCATACCTCCCTGGCCACACCCGTGGGTGGGGTGTAGTGACGAAAAGATTTAGCATTCAACCCTGAGAATTGAGTCATGATGGGTATTTAAGCAGACATGTTGGAATAAAATCTCTCTCTGCATTTGAACCTCAACCTGTGTACACGTGGTGTGCTTTCCTGCGTATTTTCCTCATGGGTCTTCCCAGGATTAAGTGGGCCCCACCACAAATCTCGGCAGCAACACCACACTTCACAAATAAATAAGTAAAGATGGCTGAGAAACATCTTAAAAGGTGTTCAACATCGCTAATAATTAAGGAAATGCAAATTAAAACCACCTTAAGATTTCATCTTACTGTGGTAAGACTAGCCAAGATCCAGAAAACAAAGGATGTTTGTTTTCAAATGCTGGAGAGGATGTGGGGATAGGGGAACACTCATCCAGTGCTGGTGGGAATGCAAACTCATGCAATCCCTATGGAAGGCAATGTGGAGAACTCTCAAAAAACTGAAAATGAGCCTAATACCCCACCCAGTCATACCAATCCTGGGTATATACACACAAGACTCATCCTATTACAGAGATACATGCACATTTATGTTTATTGCAGCTCTCTTCATGAAATCAAAGACCTGGAAGCAACCCAACTGTCTGTCAACCCACAAGTGGATAGAGAAAATATGGTACATCTACACAATAGAATTATATGTAGCAGTAAAGAAAGATGACATCATGAACTTTGCAGGTAAATGCATGAAACATGAAGCCATTATGCTAAGTGAAGTAACACAGTCCCAGAAAAACAAACAATGAATGGTATCCCTCATTTATGGATGAGAGTGCTAAAACCCTATTTGAAAGGCAAGCTGAGCAAAGTTAATGTTATATTTCTTTTTATCTGAAGACAACTATGCTGTTATAATATGAATCCCTTAATGGGATCTAGAATTAACTGACCACTTATTTTCAGGCTTTGTAATTGTGGTGTATGTGTGGAGGGTATGTATTCATATCTTACAATAATATAAAATTAAAGGGAAAAATGTGAACTCCTGTGTAGGAGTTCACATTTTTTTGGAGTTTATGTTCAGAGGTCATAATTTTGGTATATATGTGACACATATATAGGCATACTTTGGAGAAATACAAACGGGAGGGAACAACAATGACAAAAGGACTGGATCAAAGAACTGACTCAAACAGTAAACTTGTACCCAATCAATAAACCTCAGGAGAGAAAAAAAAAAACTTTAAAAAGACTGAGAAAAAGATGCAAGATATGTATGGCAGAATGCCTGAACTGGGGTGGGGTGGGGGCCTGGAAAAGGGAGTGCATCTAAATTGGACAGAGAAATGACATATGAAACACACAAACCATAAATAAAAATATTTTATTAAAAAATAAAGAAGAATGTAGGCCAGGTCAATGGATTTCCATTCAAAAAAGGAAGTCCAGTATAAAAAGAAGGAAGAAATGTTGAAAAAGTTTAGAAATGCCATGTTATCCGTATGTGATTAACTTGGGAAACAAACTTAATTTTTAAATTAAGTCATCCTATAGGTTAAAGAGATTGCTACAAGGTGATACTATATGACAGCAAAATTATAGAGAACATTTGTTTATGCCAATCCCAAAGTAATTGATATACAGTTTTTAGTTAAAGCTAATGTGGACAACAGTAATTTATATCACCAATTAACTCAAATGCATTACCGTTTTTATCAGCCTTTAAACCAATGTTGTTTAATATATACATATTTACTTTTACTAAGTCCTAAAACACCATGTATCCTGTAGACAGAGTCTGGGCAAAACTGGATACTTGTTGAACTCACGTCAATTAAATATGCAAAAATGGAATATACACCCGTGTCCCTCTCCCACCCTTCCCGAGTCACCATTTCAGTTTTCTGATGCAATCTTTCTGTTGTTGTTCTTTTAATATGCACCCCTCTCCACAAGAAATATTTACAACTGGGTTATTGGTACTAGCATCCACATATGAGAGATGCCATTTGTCATTTGATTTTCTGGGACTGTGTTACTTCACTTAACATGATGTCTTCGAGCTCCATCCATTTACCAGCAAAGTTCATGATGTTGTCTTTCTTTACTGCTGCATAGAATTCCATTGTGTACATGTACCACATTTTCTCTATCCACTCGGCAGCATTACATAATTATAATATATATATAATATATAATATATAGATATATTAAAATAGATATTATATCTTTACCTTAAAGCAACTTGTGCATATAAAATGTAAGATCCATAATAGGATCTAGAAATACATACCAACTTAGTTGTGCTTTTTTTTTAATTTTTTTAAATTTTTATTATATTTTATATGTGTATGTATGTACTGTCTGCATGTAGGTCTGTGCACCCGTGTCGGCAATTGCCGTGGAGGGAGAAGGGGCATCGGATTCCCCGGGACTGGAGTTCTCCTGGAATTGGAGATTTCGGACGGTTCCTGGCCGCCATGTGGGTGCTGGGATCAAACCCGGGTCCTCTGTAAGAGCGGTCAGTCGCTCGTAAACTGCTAGGGCCCTCTCCAGCCCCGATTTTTTTTTTTTTTTTTTTTTTTATTTGTATTGTGTGTATGGGGATGGTATCTATGCATTTTTTTGAGTAATATAAAAGTAAGGGTGAAAATGTGAATTCCAAAACAGGTTGTGGAATTAACATACAGTTTATTTCAGAGGTCATAATTTTGGTATATCTGTGAAGACATATATAGGCATATTTGGAACAATACAAATGGGAGGGAATAACAATGAAAAGGACTGGACAAAGAACGACTGAAACAGTAAAGTTCCACCACAACATGTAATCCTGCATAGAAAAAATCTTTAAAAGATTGAAAAAAAAGATGCAAGTACATGTAAGCATGAATGCAAGACTCAGGTGGGGTTGGGGCATGGAAGGAAATGGAGTCTAAATTTGACAAGAAATGTATGAATTACAAAACTCAATAAAAAATGTTAAAAATGAAGAAAAAAAATAAAGTGAATTTATGTTTCCTCCTACGGTGCATACTTTTACGTGTGTAAATATAATCCCAAACGGTTTTGGAATTCAACCCATAGTTTATTTCAGACTTGTGTAATTTTGGCATTGTGGTAGGAAGAGTAGATATAATATATATAATATATATAATATGGATTAAATAATAGTATATATATATATAATATAATCATTGCATATTTTTGTGAGAGTAATATAAAAATTAAAAGTGGAACAACACAACAAAAGACTCATTCAACGGACTGACAAAAACAGATCACATTCTGGATTGATAAAAGTTAAAAAAGACTAAAGAAAGATGCAAAACATAGGACGTACGTGTGTGGCGAGATGCATAAAGGCTGGGATGGAGGATGGTAGGGAGGTGGCAAGCCAGTGTATGTCACGGAGGCTGGCGGAGAGAAGAGGTTGGTAGTGGTGGTGAGTGCGATTGCGAGCAGGAGGCGGGGATCGTCCCCTCCCGTCCTCCGGTCGCCGGCTCTCAAATGACGCCGTCTCTGGCTCGCGCGTCTCCTCACTGCTGCTCTGCGCCGTTCGTCACCGTCGGGTGTGCCGCGTAGCCGAGAGATAGCGCGCTCAACTGCCTCCGCCACTCGTCGTCCAGCGAGTGTCAAGCCCCACGGCCGAACAAGGGGAAGCCGGAGCAATCCAGCCGACTGTCGCCCTCTTGTGCGCGTCGTGGCGGCACGCAATCCTCTGTACGCGCGTGTCTCTACGTCTCGGATCTACGCTGCGCGTGCTCTATCCCCTTATCCCACATTGGCTCCCCTTCGCTGCCCCTTACAATGAAAAAGAAAAAAATGAAAGCAAAC
>VZQC01012194.1:51078-67192 GCA_009823505.1 Rhizomys pruinosus
TCTCTCTCTCGTTCTTTCTGGAGTTTGTCAATCTCTTCCTTTAGTTTGTTATTGTATCCGTCTAGGTCCTTTTTGAGTTTTTCATTCTCTCTCTTTACTTCTCTGAGTTCTTCCTTTAGTTTGTCATTGTATCCCTCTTGGTCCTTTTTGAGGTTTTCATTCTCTCTCTTTACTTCTCTGAATTCTTCGTTATGTTCTTTAATTTCTCTGCATAAGTCTGCAATTATTCCTTTAAGGTCTGTTTCTGGGGTCACCTTTAGGGGGATCTGATTGTAGCTGTCTCCTACCGGGTTGGTAGAGCTTGGTGAGGAATTATCCTGTACCTTTCCCATGTTGTCTCTTCATCGTCTCCCTGGCATGTGGGGTTCCCTTTTGTGATTCAAATCTCAAATGCCTTTTCAGTTTGTTGAAGGCTGAAAGCTTGTTTTATTTTGCTTGCCTCCTTCCTATGCCTTTTTTTCCCCTTCCTTCCCTCCTTGTTGTTTATGGAGGGCTGACTTGTCTAGTTTTCAGGCCTTCACTTTTGTTTATATATTGGATACTGAAGTCTCTTCCTTTCCTGTTTTGAATGTTCTCTTAATCCACTGGATACTCTCTCCTCAATTCCAGTTGTTGGCAGGGGGGGGGTGTTCCTAACTTAGCCCGTGCCTTGGTACCTTCCTGGAGCAGTGGCGGGCTGGTCCTGAGCCCTGCCCTGCTCAGGACCACAATATGGCTTCTGCACCTGACTCCAAAGCCAGGATCCCCTCCCACTTGTGACTATGAGGTGGGGGTGGGGCCATCCAGCCGGGCAGCCATGCTTTGGCTGGATTTAGGAGTCGGGTCTAGGTCCGCCAGTCACTGGCCACCTCTGCCACAACTCAGCAAATCAATCGTCCTGCACCCGTGGGTCAATGCTCTGAGTTTACCTTCCTGGAGCGGTGGCGAGCTGGTCCTCTATATAAGTCTTTTAATCTCTTTTATGATGTATATGTGTACACTTTAAGAAGAGTCTATAGTTGTATGGTCCCATATGTCATTTTCTTATTTTATTTCTTATTTTTATTTTGTGTGTATGAGTGTAATGCCTGCTGGTATGTAGGGGAATACATGTTGTGCAATGTTCATGGATGTGAGAAGAGGGCATCAAATCTCCCAGAACTGGAGTTATAGATGGTTGTGGACCACCATGTGGGTGCTGAGGTTCAAATCTGGGTCCTCTGAAAAATCAATGAATGCTCTTAACTGCTGAGTCATCTCTCAAGCCCACATAAGCCTTTTTCCTAAAGTCATTTCGTGTTACTTATTCTTCTCTATACTTCCTCCTGGGCTCTGACCTTCATTCTCCTCCCTGTTCCACCTTTCCTAGCCTAGTGTTATTGTTATGCACATTTTCAGTATTCAGACAGCTTGGCAGTTACTAACATGAAATTATAGCAATTATGATAGTATGCACAAGTCCCATGTAAGGTTAAGCCAAACAAAATCCCAACATAGTGGAAAGTAGATAAAAAACTCTTACTCTAGTGAAGACAGTTTTAGCCACTGATATCGTCTGTGAACAGGAGAGTCAGTCTTTTATTAGTGTAACTCTTTTTTATTGAATTTTATGTGTTTCATACATAGTTTTTCACTCAGTCTTCTTTTTGAGCATTTGTAAACTCATACAATGGTTCCCAATCAAACCTGCCCCCCCCCCACACTCCAACCCCCCTTCAGAACTCATTACAATACCCAAGCTAAGCCCTATCAGGCCAAGGTCTCAAACCCAAATGTCCTGTGCAAATAGATCCGCTGGAGTCTAGTCAGCACATCCAGGAATCCTAGGTAAGGCATACTCTTCTTTACCCAACAGTACTCAGTTGCTTGTCGTTCTTAGTCTAGGTCCAGTCCCCCACCCATTTCTCTTGCTCCCCTTTGAGACCTGGTCCCAGTTGGCATGGGTTCTATGTCTGATGCCTACATTGCCACAGGTTTACGTGTGAAAGCTTACAGTAGATTGTCAGTCACTGCTTCTCTAAGTTCATGTACCAGCCTTGGGTCTTAGAATCTTTCTGCTCCCTCTTCCACAATGATCCCTGAGCCATGGGTAGGTGAGGTTTAATATAGTGGCCCCATCCAGGGATACACACTCTAAGAGCTCCCATTCTTTGGAGGTTGACTAGTTGTGTTCATATATTTGAATCACACTCTATTGTGTGCAGAGACATTACTGGTTAGAAGTTGAGGGGTGTGTTCATTTTCTCTCTGCCCTTCATTCTATGTGTAGAGTTTTAACTGTAAATGTGGCTCCTAGGAATGGGGATTTTTCAAATGTATATATACTGTGTCTGACCAGTTGTCGGATTCTGCAGTGGCCTCCATCTTTTGCAAAGAGTAGCTTTTTTGAGTACTAGCATATGATATGCTTGTCTGTAAATATAGATTCCATAGCCTGCCTTGTTTTGAGTGTCTCTTGGATTGCTCTCACCTACCATTAAAAGGGAGGTATCCTCTGTCTAACACTGTGTTTCCTGCCACACAGCCACCAGGTTGCACAACCTGTGCACTAATGTTCAGGCAGTGTATAGGAATTTCTCATGGGGTCTCAGGAGCATCACATTACACTCTGGGGGGATTCTAGCCTCTCACGTTCCAGTAATCTCTATTCTTTCTTCTTCCTTACCACCCTTCCTTCGTGGCCAACCCCAGCATTCCCATCATTCCCACCGTCTTCTTCTCCTGACCTCCCTTATCTCCCATTATACCCCTATTTATCTTTCCCTCCTCCCCTGCCAACACAACACCGGCAACTTTCTGACATCCCCTCTAGTAACATCTGTTCCTTACCGTCCTGCTTTAAAAATTTTTCTTTTCCTTCACCTCCATGTATCCATTCCAATTTCTTGGCTCCTCTTGTTATATCAGGATATATACTCACTTAAAGGGATTGGTGCTACAATCCACAAATGAGGGAGCATATACATTGCCTGTTTTTCTGCCTGTGTGTTACTTCACTCAGAATAACATTATCTAGTTCAATCCATTTACCTGTGGATATCCTAATATCATATTTTCTTACTGCTGAGTAGTACTCCATCGTGTAGATGACCACATTTTCCTTATCCATTCATTAGTTGTGGGACACTTTGTTTCCGTTTCTTCACTATTGTGAAGAGAGCAGCAACAAACATGGATGTATAGGTTATCTTTACAGTATGATGAATCCTTAGGGTATATGCCAAAGAGTGGTATAATTGGGTCATATGGTAGATTCATTTTTAGTTTTCTGAGAGTTCCCCATACTGCCTTCCACAGTGGCTGCACTAGTCTGCATTCCCATCAACAATGAGTAAGTGTTCCCCTTTCTCCACACTCTGACTAGCATCTTGTGTCCTTCACCTTCATGGTTTTAGCCAGTCTGATCGGGTTAAGAGGAAATCTTAATGTGGTTTTTAATCTACACTTCTTGAATTACTAATGATGTTGAACAGTTTTTAAGGTGTTTCTGAGCCATTTTATTTATTTGATAATTCTTTGCTGATATCTGTAGCCCATCTTTTTATTGGTTCATTTACTTTCTTGCTACTTTGTATTTGGAGTTCTTTGCATATTCTGGATATTAATTCTCTGTTGGATCTGTAGCTGGTGAAGATATTTCCCACTCAGTGGGGATCTTTTTCATTTCTTTGGCTTTCTTTTGCTATACAGAAGCTCTGTAGCTTAATAAGTTCCCATTTATTGATTGTTTCCCTTAATGCTTGAGCACCTGATGTCCCATTAAGAAAGTCCTTTCCCACACCAACATCTTGAAGGATACTGTGTATGTTTTCAGAGTTTCAGATTTTATATTGAGGTCTGTACTAGGTTGTTTAGCCAGTTTTGGTTAGGGAGATAGATCAGAGGTCTAAGGTGGAAATTAGGTGCCTGCCTTTGTCCCAGGCTGGCAGGATAGGGTGGAGAGGCTGTGAGGAAAGGAAAAGTGAGTTTTGACTTATCAGCTTCCTAGGTCTGACAGGTGTGGGAGATGGCTTTCAATCATTCTAAATCCTGTTATACCTGCTTCTCTTGGCAGTCTCCAGCAGCTCCTGCCTGGAGTTCACCCCTTCTGTCATTTGTGCTACAATCCATAGTATGAGTCTTAATAGGTTAATCCAGCACCAGTGAATGGAGCTACATTAGTGGGTATTTGAGAACACAAATTTGACTCCATAGACTTTACTATATATGCATATTAAAGATATTAAGGGGGTGAAGCAGATAGGGGAAGGGGGCCAATGCTAAATATAATGAAAATATATGAAATTTACAAAAATTCTATTAAAATTTCATATAAAAATTAGATCCATTTGGGAAGCATGTGAAATAATGGTGTGCCATTGCTAGTATTTGAATTCTTAGAATACTGGTTTTCAGTAACACAGACTATGAGAACATTTTGTATGTGCCAGAAAGAAGAAAAATTCACATGTTAATATATAATGTATATGCATTCAACAAATTATTTTTGCTATGCAGTACAGTTTTTATGGTGTTAAGATTCAAATTTAGATGGAAAATCAGTTATATAATCTAACAAATCTCAGTGGAGCAAACATTTAATTTTACTTATACTTGACCCATAATGGTCTTATTTTATAAAGAAACTTATGTAAGACCAGTTACACTAAGCTTGTTAGTAAGTTTTTTTTTTTTTTTATTAGTAAATAATGCCCACTGGATTGGCATTATCCTACAGGGAGTTTTTGGCAGCATTGAGGGAGTTCCAGAATTGACACAATGTTGAAGATGAGAAGAAATAAATATTCTCTCCAAAGTGCTCCTCTTAGAGACAATCAACATAAGAAGATTTGTTACTGATTCTCTTTTTCTGGTATTTTAAGTATTCTTTATGAAAACTTGGGTTTTAGGGCATCCATGCCTATATGTTTTTTGATAGGAATTGGGTGAGAAAAAAACATTTTTTTACTGTCATTTTTTTAATTTTTAAAAATTTATTTTCATATGTGTATGAATGTATTGTCTGCATGTATGTTGGTGCACCCGTGTCATGCAATGCTGCAGAGGTCAGAAGAGGGTGTAGGATTCCCCTGGAACTGGAGTTAAAGACGGTTTTCAGCCACCATGTGGGTGCTGCGGATCAAACCCAGGTCCTCTGCAAGAGCAGTCGGCTATCTCTCCAGCCCCTTTACTGTCATTTTTTAAAGGTTTCAAGAGTTTCTGATAAAGTGTCAATATTAGTGGAAATACATTTTTCATAACTTATTTATCTAATAAATAGGAAATAAAGGAGCCCTGACTGGAAAAACTTAATAAACATACATATGTTTATATATAAAACATTATATATAAACATATTATGTTTATATATAATGTATTATATATAAATTATATATACATTATATACATTATATATAATGTATATATAATATAAATTATATATACATTCATTATATACACTATATATAATGTATATATAATGTACAATATATATTATCACTATATATATATATATATATATATATGTATTAACGTTTTGCTATCTTCAGATGGACTCACCAGCTATTTGTAACCAAATATTAGGTCTCAATTATGTGAAATTGTTCATGCAGTTAATCTCAGTACTATGCTTCTTATTAATAGCAATAAAGAATCATACTCTTATAGACTATTAGAGAGAAGGCATCTTACAAAACCCAGCAGATTGTGGTTAAATATTAAAAGCATGTTTTGTAATTTGTTCATGCTTAATAACAATTTAGATACAGAATTGAGAGTCACAGGTTCTGAAAAATCTGTTTCATGACCATAATTAAGATAATGTTATTGAACCAACTTGTGGAAAATTTATCAAGTAAAATATTCTTTCTCACTTTTCCTTTGAACTCTTTCAGAGTCAGGAATAATTTGCAAAACTTGAAGGTCATAGATTTGTGATTTCCTAGGCAGTCTATGTGTGCTTCCTCACCTGGCTTTTGTTTACATTATATTCCTAGAAATATGAAGAAAGGAAGAGTTTACCAAATTGGCAGCATAAGTTTAGAGTAAAATTTTCACAAATATTAAGTAAAATAATCTTCTTTTGAAATTTGATAGTGGAACAATTAATAATTATGACAAATGTACCAGCAACTCTGTCAATGCATTTAAATAATTAATAATTAAACTCCAAGTATTTTTTTTTACTGTTCCCAATAAAGATAAAGCAGACCATATTAACAGGTTAGTTGCTCTAGTTAAATAAAAGGAAAAGTACTAGACCGTTAATGCATTTTGATTCAGTTCTTCTCCATATGTTCACTGATTGAAGATTATATGGTGCATAAGTACTACAAATGTATCTTTATCTTTATTGTTCCTTTTGGTTTATAACACAGATGCTTTGAGAAAAATCACTTTCATGCCGGGCGTGGTGGTGCACGCCTTTAATCCTAGCACTCCGGAGGCGGCAGAGGCAGGCGGATCTTTGTGAATTCAAGGCCAGCCTGGTCTACAGAGGGAGTTCCAGGACAGCTGGAGCTACAAGGAGACCCTGTCTCAAAAAGACCAAAAAAAAAAAAAAAAAAAGAAAAAAAGAAAAATCGCTTTCACATATTTGAACATGAGGTCATTAGTCCCTTTCATAAAGAATTGGTAAGGTAAAAAATAAGAGGTATGTGTTGTTAGGAAATGTATTTGGCTGATCTTTCATATGAATGAATCCATGACTGGACATACTCATTAAATAGTTAAATATTTTGGTCTGCTGTTTCTAACTGACCAGCTCTTATTGAAGCTCACTAGTGCAGAAATATAAATACACAAATCATATAATGTACAGAATTATACATATTTTCTCATTGCAGAAATGTACTGTAGTAGTGCTGACAGGTATTCCCTCCTCTCCGGGTTTCTATAGTATCTGCCATCATTTCTCCTGCTCTTTACTCTCATGGATACATGTATCACTTGCTTTGTTTTGGCTTACCTATTATGTCTATAATGATTATCAATAAATTTGTTTAAGCCTTTTCTTCATTTTATTTTTTTATATAAAATTATATTTTTTCCAATCAGTTTGAATTCAGATATTAAAACACTGCCCATTCTTTCTATTGTAGCTTCTTTTGTAATGTTATGATCTACTTCCACTTGATAATTTCACCTGTGAAATTCAAAGGATCTTAATAATTCTTTTCATGCATTTTGTTGCTTGAAAAACACACAGGTTTGTTGCAGATTTGTGACAGATTATGTAATTAGGTAACATAATAATAATAATGGATACAAAACTGAAGAAATAGGATTTTAAATTTCCATTTTATTACTTAAAATTAGTGTCATAAGATGAAATAATTATACATATAATTAATACCAAAGACAGGAAATTTCTGTGGCATACAAAAATTTTGGAAGTTATGTGTGTAATGTAACTCAAAAGGCTATGATTTGTAAAGAGATTGGGAATAGGAAAAGGCAAAGGGAAAATGGAAGATTCTTTTGGGTTGTGACCATGTTTAAAGTACCTCATATTTTAATAAAAATGCCATTATATAAATTATCACTTTGTATAAGGAACATATTCTCCTTAAAATATGTGAAAACTTTCATAACAAATTATAAAAGGCATTCTTTTTTTTTTTCTTTTTTATGTGTATGAATGTACTGTCTGCATGTAAGTTGGTGCACCCGTGTCATGCATTGCTGAGGAGGTCAGAAGAGGATGTCGGATTCCCCTGGAACTGGAGTTCCATTGCATGGCAGTTCTTAGCTGCCATGTGGGTGCTGGGAATGGAACCCCGGTCCTCTGCAAGAGCAGTCGGTGCCCTTAACTGCTGAGCCATCTCTCCAGCCATAAAAGATATTTTTCAAGTTGAGATAGTTTTGTGATATTTCAGTATAAATTATACTATGAAATTTGTCATAAGTTCTGTGTGCTTTATGCTCTATATATGTATATAACTTACAGTGATACAGACTAACAGGCATAAGGCCAAATAAATTGGTGCCTACAGCCTCCTAAGTTACCATTGAGATAATGTCATGTTAAAAATATAATATATCTGGGGGCTGGAGGGATGGCCTAGCGGTTGGGAGCGCCGACTGCTCTTGCAGAGGACCCGGGTTCGATCCCCAGCACCCACATGGCGGCTGAAAGCCGTCTGTAACTCCAATTCCAGGAGAACTCCAGTTCCAGGGGAATGCGAGACCCTCTTCTGACCTCCGCGGCATTGCATGACACGGGTGCACAGACCTGCATGCAGACGGTGCATTCATACACATACAAAAATAAATAAAATTAAAAAAAAATATATCTTCTCTCCATCTGGGGATGGAGAGAAGATTCAGTGGTTATGAGCACTATTCCCAGTATCCACATGTATCCACATGTCAATAATTAACATCCATAACTCCAGTTACAGGGGAATCTGATGCCCTATTTTGATCTCTGTGGACATTGCATTATATGGTGCACTAAAACACATGGAAGGAACACATAAAAATTAAAGAAAATATTTATAGAAAAGTTCCAATTACAGATGTGCTTTGAAAGTTGGAAATAGTACATTTTTGCATTTGTTGGTTAAAGAGCACATGTAACATCAGAATGTGAGACTGTAATCTGACACCAGGTTCAGTAAGCCTTGATCACACTTTGCTTTCTTTCTTAGCAGTAAGGCCTTTGGCAGGATATGATGGAGGAAAACAAGACCCAGGTGACTGAATTTGTTCTCAAAGGAATAACAGATCGTCCAGAGCTGCAGACCCCCTTGTTCCTCGTGTTTTTGTTGATTTATGTCACTACCATGGTGGGCAACCTTGGTTTAATCTTTCTCATCTGGAAGGACCCCCTGCTTCATACTCCAATGTACCTGTTCCTTGGAAATTTAGCCTTTACAGATGCCTGTACCTCATCTTCAGTGACTCCAAAGATGCTTATGAAATTTTTAAATAAGAATGACATGATATCTCTGGGTGAGTGTTTTGCTCAATTTTATTTTTTTTGTTACAGTGCAACCACAGAAATTTTCCTATTGGTTGCAATGGCCTATGACCGCTATGTGGCCATATGCAACCCTTTGCTCTACCTGGTGGTGATGTCCAAAAGGCTCTGTACTGTATTAATCAGTATATCTTATATAACTGGGTTTCTACACCCTATAGTTCATGTAGGATTGTTATTTAGGTTAACTTTCTGTAAATATAACATCATAGACCATTTTTACTGTGAAATTATGCCACTCTATACAATTTCCTGTACTGATCCATCTCTTAATGCATTAGTAGCTTTCATCTTTGCTTCTTCTATACAAATTAGTACTTCTGTTACTATTGTGGTATCTTATGCCTGTGTCTTATTTTCTGTCCTGAAAATGAAGTCTGAGAAGGGCAGAAGGAAAGCTTTCTTCACCTGCAGTGCCCATCTCTTTTCTGTGTCTTTGTTTTATGGGACTCTGCTCTTCATGTATATGAGCCCTGGTTCTGGATCAAGTAAACATCAGGATAAAATGTATTCACTATTCTACACTGTTGTAATTCCTCTGCTAAATCCCTTTATCTATAGCTTAAGAAACAAGGAAGTCTTAGGTGTTTTGAGAAAACTCATAAAATAACTTTTGTTTTGAAAAGTTCAAGGTTCCTTTGTTTTTCTATTTTTCTGTGCTTTACAATCCTTGGCCCTGTATTTTGTGGACAGCAGAAGTTTCACATATTGTGAAATAAATGGGTAAAAATTTAGACTGCAAATACCTGTATTAGTAGTGTTTGTAGTATAAAAATAGTTGATGAGTTATTTAACATCCATTGTTAGTTATTTGTTGTTTTTTCACACACAAAATAAAAGAAAATTCACAAAATTATTCTTTTTATGAGAATAATACATTTTTCTTTCAGATATGGAAACATTAAACTCCTTTGAATTTATATTACTGAAAAACTCAATATATGTATATATGTATATATATATATATATATATATATATATATATATATGTATATATGCCCTTCATTTAAATCCAATTTTTATTCTCTTAAATAATTCTTGAGGAAGGTTCCTTTCACAACTTCTCTTTAGAGGATAGGTGACATATCCACCAAAGTAGGACAAAAACAAAAATATAACCAAATTTCCACAGAAGAGAGGTAGGGTAGAATTTCACATCAAACACAAAACAAAAGAAATCTGTATATCCAGATCACACCACAAAAATCACAAATAATACAATAGACAAAACAATATGTCTCTGCCAAATTTCATTAGTCTTAAAGAAATGTACAGTGAACACTGTAGAGATATACTAGGACACAGAACTTAAAAGAGCAATCATAAACATGATTAAAGTATTCAAGGGCTTTAAAGAATACATGAACAAACACCTTGATAAATTCAAGAGAATACTAGTGAACCTAGAGGAAATACAAATTTACGGCTGAATGAAATGAGAAAGAAAATTCAGGATTTGAAATGTTAATTAAAAAGTTATCCTAATTAGAAAATTCAGTAAAAAGTCTTGCCAGAAGATGAATCAAGTAGAAGACAGAATATTAAAACTTGAAGAAAGAAGAATTGGACTTTTCAAAGAAAGGACATGAAAAAAAATTTAAAGCCACAAGTAAGAAATGTGAAATCTCTATGGGACTCCATAAAATACCAAATCTGGGGCTGGAGAGATGTTAGCGGTTAAGAGCAACAACTGCTCTTGCAGAGGGCTGGGGTTTGATTCCCAGTACCCACATGGCAGCTAAAAACCATCTTTAACTCCAGTTCCAGGGGAATACAACACCCTCTTCTGACCTCCGCAGCATTGCAGGACACGGGTGCACCAACCTACATGCAGACACATTCATATACACAAGAAATAATAAATAAAAAAATTAAAAAAAACACCAAATCTATGAATGACAGGCATAGTTGAAGGAGAAAAATCCCAGGCCAATGGCACAGACCAAATCTTCAACACAGTTATAAAAGAAAACTTTCCCAAACTAATGAAAGACAACACTGAATATACAGAACAAAGAGAGGACATTGGAAGCTGTAAGAGAATAATCACAAGATACATAAAAAGGAAAACCATTCAGAGTACAGCTGACTTTTCTATGTAAACTTTAAAACTAAAAGAGCCAAGAGCAACATATTCCACTCTGTAAGGAACCACAGATGTGAACTCAGCCTACTTACCCAGAGAAACTATCTGTCATAAGCGAAAAAGAAAAAAAAAAAACCCTTTTCATGACATAAACAGGCTGAAAGAATTCATGCCCACCAAAAAGTCCTCCATAGAATTCTAGAAGCAATACCACAGTGTGAAGAGGGGAATAAACATAGCCAAGAGGCTACAGAAAGAAAAAAATGAAACTACAACAATAAAAAAAATAGGACTAAGATCACAAACAGAAGATAAAATGATAGCAACCAAAACATATCTTTCAGCAATAATTAAATATTAATGGCCTCAACACTCCAGTTAAAAGACACAGATTAGTTGAGTTGATAAAGAAAAAAAAAACCCTCAACTTTCCTTGCTGGGTTTTTGTTTGCTTTAATCAATATAGAACTGTGTAAATGGGCATCAGGTCCCAATCTTAGCTGAATATGTATTGGACAACTGATTATTGCTGGGTGATGCAGAGGTGATCTTTAAAGGAATGACTCTAGATAGGCTGTCTAGACACCAGTAGATGAGAGATGTCCAACAACTCAAACTTGACTTGACAGGCCTTACTATATATGATGGAATGCATGAAATCTGGAGGGGATAGTTTGCTATGGGAGGATGACAATGGGGAAGGTGGTATAAAGATTATTAAGATGTTGTGTATAAAATACACAAAAATTCAATAAAACACACACACACACACACACAAGAAACAAAAGTGAACCAGATGTGGTGACATATGCCTTTAATCCCAGCATTCAGGAGGCAGAAGCTGGGCAATTTATGTGAGATCAAGGCCAGCCTGATCTATAAAGTCAGTTCTAGGCAAGCTGTGGTTACAAAATACTCTGTCTCAAAATAAGAACAAAAACCAAGTCCCCTGCCAGCCTTGGACCCAGGCCAGTTCCAATTCCTCTGACTCAGATATCTGGACTGTCTTCCTAACATACACTAGCTACCACACCATCATAGATTGCTAAATCCTTCCTCAGGTAGTTGAAACTCCTTTTGTCCCCTGTCTCTTGTTCTGCCTGACACAGACTAGTCCACCTAGGACTCTGGTAAGTTATATCTTACCCTTCCATGTCTATGCCATTCTCCTGCACCCTCAACACTTATAATCTACCCCACCCCCACTTTCCCCTGCTATCCTTGGACCCAGGGCTGGTCTAATTCCTTTGTCTCAGATCTCTTAATTAGCTTCCTAACTCAGACTAGCTAAGTCCCTTCTTATGTGGCCCCCAACCCAATATCCCCTGGCCCCTGATCTCCCTGACACAGAGTAGACCTCTTAATATCAGGACCAGCCTACTTACTACTCTGTCCCAACTACTACCCAGATAAGCCTACTAACCTGCAAGAATCTGAAAGACAAACCAATTTATTTTTAATGCCCGAGAATAAAGCAATCAAGATATATAAACAATACAAATGAAACCAAAATCATATAACACAAAAGCAGAATATAAGTTCCTACCAAACACACCGAACATCCAACAAAGAATGTCCATTTGCCCAAGCTACAGCAAACCCCCCACAAAACACAGATAGTATGAAAAAAGAGGAGAATATGTCCCCAACAAAACCCACTAGCCCTACTGAAGTACACTACTATGAGAGCCATCATGAGGAACCCAGGACACAGAATTTAAAAGAACAATCATATAAACATGATCAAAGAACTTAAAGAAAATAGAGACAAACAACTCAATGAACTCAAAGAGGAAAGATATAAACTTGTGACAGAAGCTCAGGAATATACAAATATGCAGATTAATGAAATATTAAAAACAACTCAGTATTTGAAAAGTAAATTCACAAAAGACATAGAAATATTGAAGAAAGCCCAAATTGAAATGAAGAAATTCAACAAGACAATTGGAAACAACAGGAGAAAGCCTCTCAAGTAGAATGAATGAAAAGGAAAACAGAGTATCAGGACTGCATGACAACGTTGAAGATCTGGACTAATTCAGCAAAGGCTCTGTAAAATTAAAAAAGAAAGCCACAGGAATAGAATATGCAGGAAATTTTAGAAACATGGAAAGATGAAAGCCATGCATCAGAGGCATACAGGAAGGAGAAGAATCTCAGGTCAATGGCATTGACCAGATCTTCAAGAAGATTATAGAAAAAAAAAACTTTCCTAAATTAAGGACTTACCTACAGAGATTCAAGAAGCATATAGAACATCAAGTAGACATGACCAGAACAGAAAATTCCCAAAGTAAAGTGAAAACATTAAATATACAGAACAAAAAGAGGGTACTGAATGTGCTAGACAAAAACAAGTTGCATGAAAAGGAAAACCAATCAGAATTACAGCTAAACTTTCTTATTTTTAATTCTTTTTTTAAATTTTATCTATTATTTTCTATGTGTATGAATGTACTATCTGCATGCAGGTTTGTGCACCCATGTCATGCAATGCCTCGGAGGTCAGAAGAGGGTGTCGGATTCCCCTGGAACTGGAGTTCTCCTGGAATTGAAGTTACAGACGGTTCTCAGCCGCCATGTGGGTGCTGGGGACTGAACCCAGGTCCTCTGCAAGAGCAGTCGGCACTCTTAACTGCTAGGCTATCTCTCCAGCCCCACAGCTAAACTTTCAATGCAGACTATGAAACAAAGAAAGGCTTGGGCCAAAGTATTCCCAGTTCTGAATGACCATGGATACCAACCAGGATTACTTTATTCAGCAAAACTATCTACCATAGTTGAAGTCGAATGGAATATTTTCCATGATATGAATAGGCTAAAACACATATCCAACAAACCAGCTCTACAGAGGATACTTGAAGTAAAACAAAAAACTGAAGATAAGAGTGAGTATACACTTGCACATGCCATGCAGAGCAAGTGGTTGACCAGCAGCTCCCCTCCAAAGCCCCCCCTCCCTCCATGCATGATGGGCCCCACAGGGCAGGCAGATCACCTACAGCTGGCCACCACCTCCAGAAGGCCCTGTGCCACATGAAGTAGGTGGCCACCAGCAGCTGCCCCCCCACTGGTGAGCCCCACAACCACCAGTAGCTGGCCCCTACCTTCAGAAGGCCCCTCCCATGCCAGGAGGAACAGTGGGATCAGCAGGTGCCTGGCCTTCACACTAACTCTGGCTGCTGTTCAGCTCAGGTTCAGCTCCTAGAGTTCTGAACCCCCCTCCCCAAACCAAGCAGAACACTGAGACCACCCAGGAGAGTGGCCCAGCCATGCAGGCCCACTCAGCCAGCCCTGGGGAACAGGTAAACTCTCATCACGGGTGGGAGGTTCAAGCTGACCTGATTGTTCCCTGTCCTGGACCTCCAGAGGCATTCCAGACTAGAAGATCAAGAACTAGCTGGTCCCTCCAGCACAAAATCAAAAGTGAAAACCTGAAGCCCAGACCAGCTACCTTTTCATAACTAATAAGAAGACAACAAAGGCACTGAAGGAAACAAGCAAAGTCAGCCTTCAACTCAAAGAAACACTGGAGTTTTGTAACAGAATACAAACAACAAAACAAAAGCACATGGCAAAAGCACAATGAAAAAATGATAACATGGGAAAACCAAATAATAAATCGCCACTATATTATACCAGTCCTATAGAAGACTAATACAATGAGAACTCCCTGGAGGTAACCCAGGACACTGATCTTAAAAGAACTGTCATAGACATACTCAAAGAAATCAAGGAAGAGAAAGAGCACACAGACAAATGAATCAAAGAACTAGAAGGAGAGAATGATAAAATTAAAGCACACACAAATGAAGCAAAGAACTAGAAAGAATGACAAACTCCAGGCGGAAGTGGAAATACTGAAGAAATCTCAGGCTGCAATGAAAAGGAGAATGAACACTCATTCAGTCAATAGGGAAGGACAGGAGAAAGCCTCAGTAATAGAATGGATGAAGCAGAAAATAGAATATCAAGACTAAAAGATAATATGGAAGAACTGGAATGCTCAAGCTAAGATTATGAAAAATTAAAAAAAAAGAGAATGGAATAATCAACTTGGACAACACAAAAAGACCAAACCTCCACATCATAGGGATAGATGAAGGAGAAGAATCTCAGGATAATGGTATTGACCAGATTTTCGACAGACTTATAGAAGAAAATTTTACCTAATTTAAAAATAGAAACACCTATTCAAAGAACACCAACTAAACAAGACCAGGAAAGAAATTCCCCATGCCATATCATAGTAAAAACACTAGATGCTCAAAACAAAGAGAGAATACTGAAAGCCAAAAGAGAAAAATGTTACATATAAAGGGAAACCCATCAGAATTACAGCTGACTTTTCAATGCAAAAAGTGAAAGCCAGAAGAGCTTGAACCAAAGTATTCCCAGTGCTACATGGCTTATAAATGCCAATCCAGGTTACTTTAGCCAGATAAAATGTCAATTATACTTGAAGGAGAAAGAAAAATCTTTCATGACATAAACAAGATGAAAGAATACATGTCCAGAAAACCAACCCTACAGAAAATATTAAAGGCAAGGCAAAGAGCAGAGGAAAGGAGTGACAGCTCCCAAGTGGGAAGAGGAGTTAATTAATGAAGGTATAACTGGAAATACAAACCTAGACCAAAACTGCAAGCAGAAACTACATTGTTGGGAAGCAATATACATCTCTCAATAATAACCTTAAATAGTAATTGTCTGAAATTCAAAAATCAAGGGACACAGTCTTGGAAAATGGATTAAGAAATCAGCATGGGTGAACTTGATGAAATATGTGTCTTGATTCCACCCTATAGGTATATATAATACAACTGCTTTTTTGAGACTCATGGGTCAAAAATAAAAACCTAAAATAAAAAAGGGGGATATAGATAGATACGAAAACTTTTTGTCAAAAAACCTTGCAATACAAATCTTAAAACTAACTACGGGAAAGGATTTGTATGTTCCAACAGGCCAGAGTATCACCAACTTAATGGCTGAGAAAGAAAATGCAGCTTTGCAGTGAGTAGGATGTACCAGAAAGTGCCAGCAGAAGGATTGACTCCTCTGGGCATTGAAGGGAAGAAATG